>CATIWF010031654.1:0-75256 GCA_949630135.1 Balakata baccata
ATAAGAACGTCCAAACTCATGATTTTGGCTGACAAGAGCACTATTGTACTAAACAGGTGGAGTTCCCTTTGTGCGAAGTATCCTGCTAAAAACAGCATATAAAGAAGAAATCTCAGAACTTGAAAGTATCTGAGACTTTGCAGTCTCAAATTCAGGAGGAAGACCAGTTAAAAAGCTCATAATTGCCATCTGCTCCCATTGATTTTGCTGAACCTTCACATTAGAACTAAATGATAGTAGCATATTAAGCTGTTCATAAATTTTCTTAAAATCCATAAAATAAGCAGTAATACTGATCTTGCTTAGGAGGATTGTCAGTCATATGTCGGTCTTTTTCAATACTCCGTAAATAAAGACCAATCGTCTTGCTCCAATCAACATAATTAGAGCCATTGAGTTTGTATTCCGTAATTTTAGATATTATCGGAATCACATTAGAAACGCTAGTTATCTTTTTGTCAGCCATAACTCCCACAAAAGCAATAATCCCAATAAAACAGAAGCAACAAATCACAACCAGAATTTATAAATCCGAAAAAGTGAGTAAACAGAACCTGGTCTCAAGTGAATAGCAAAACCAAGAGAGTATAACCTTAACCAAGCCTGGAAAGGTGTTGTATAGACAGAGGCGAGCCAAACGGCGATGACAATAGAAGATCACTCCAAGTGGATGACCCAATTTCGGAACCCTAATATGTCAAATTGACAGATAACCCAAATCCGGAAAAATATATTCCAGATCCAAATCCCACTCTCTAACGCTCTGATATCATGTAAAAACAGAGATATGAGAATGTATTTCATATTTTTGTTGCTACAAGCTTTACATATTTATATATAAAGATGGAATACTAATAAGACAACTATACTAATTAGGATATTTACAACCACTAATTAGGAGATTATCTAATTAGAATATTTGCTACTACTAATTAGGATATTATATTATGTAACAGACTAAACAACCCACCCCCTCTTACATCCACCAGATTGATTTTTCAACTCACCAGAATGAATTGCATGACCCCTGGAGTTGACAGTAACAGGAACAATGAAGCATTCTCCAACTAATGCAGGTTCTGTAGCACCTAAAATAAGATCAACTTGTGGGTCTGGTTCCTCAACCTGGGCAACCTTCTGATCAGAAAATACCAGGAAAGGATCCTTTATTGGAAAAGTCTCCAGACGATCCTCAAACTTCCAAGGAGGTAAATCATCCATTGAAGCCGGACTTTCAGCACTGCAACAAACTGTAAAGTGCGGTCCCATTTTTGCAACAACATATATGCATTCCAGCTTTTGTTCTGCAAAAATCAGACATTTGACATCGTTCAATAGAAGAGCGACACTGAGCAGGTCAGAAGAACTTAAAAAATAAGCAGTCTTTAATGGGGCCATAGGTCAATTTTCAAAAAAGAGAGGGGGGCATGCACCCTACATGGGGCACAAGCATGATATGTTTTACAAGTGATTTTATTTCTGCACTGAAATTATGAGCTTCTCATTTTCAATAAAAATGTCCCTCCTCTCTCTTACACTCATACACATCCCAAGAGGGAAGAAAAAAAACAGAAGAACTTCATGTAACAGTTGCTGCAAGCCTTGTTAAAATCAGTGTCTACACTACAAGCCATCAAAGTTATACCACCAGGCACCAGCAAAGATAAAAATATCGCAGCAATGGAACTCAATGAGATGGAATGAAAGCTCTGCTTTGGTTAATATTCTGGTTTCCAATGTAAGCAGTGGAATGAACAAAGGATAATAGATGACAAAACAAAAGAAATAACAAAAGAGTAAAAGTTTCTCTGCAAGCACAGCCCAGGGAGAAGTCCCCTTCCTCAAGCCACTGCCTAAGGACCTCTGCCAATGCAGAATGCAAAATACCAAAAGCCTGCCTTCCTCCTACTGTCCTATCACTCATGTATAGCCAAATTCTGTTATTTCTAATTACCCTTTAGCCCCTCTAACCTCCCATACATGTCCCTTCCCCTAATTCTAGAATATTCTCAATTCTCTATCAGATAACTCGACAACAAATTTCAATCTATAACCCATTTTTCAAAATCTTAAACAATTTTAGCTTGTAAATCAAAATCCTCACCGTTTCTTCCTTTACAAGTTAATCCTTAAACAATATTATCTTAACAATCAAACCATCATCTTTTCTCTTTTACATATTAAACCTTCCGTCAATTTTTCATCCAAACGAGGACAGAAAACTGATGTGGCTTCATGTGGAAAGTGACAGAAAAGCTTCCCTTTCTTATTCTGGTTGTTCTTGTTGCTATCATATTCGCTGCTGTTGGAAGAAAGCTGACAGAAGAATTGATTTGTAACGGAAGAGAGATGAGGGATCAATTTTTAAGCCAAAAGCGCATAAGGTTTAATTTGTAAAGAAAGAAAAGGAGGGGATTCAATTTATAAGCCCATAAAGTTTAAGTTTCGAATGGAAAAATGCATAATAGGTCCAGAAATTATCCCTAATAACACCGTATTAAAGCTCTAGAGAGTGATTACTTGAATAAAATCAAGTAATCACAAGGATCATACCCAATACTATCTAGTTCAATAACTTATAATGTAACCATTAGTAATTTGTCTTAGAGATGATTTTCATATATGAATTAAAAAAATATGAGAGAGCAAAATATCTAAGACAGCATACGAAATTAACTGACCAGATGTGATGGCATAGGTTAACCACAGCCACTTATGTGGAACTAGTGCCAAAGAAGGTGTACTTTCAACCCGGCGACTTTGTTGGCCATTTGGCCATTTAACGTTGAAGCAGATGAAAGTTTTTGAGAATTTAGGATAACAAAGTTGCGGTCTGATTGATTAAACTGAACTTCTAATTGATCAATGTCAATGGCAAGAGGCAACTGGGATAGAAGTGACAGTTTAATAAAGGTTGGTACACCAGGTTTAATTATCTGCTCATGAAAAGCAACTGAAGCAAGATGTACAATTCTGAGGGGGCTGACAAGATCAATCTCAACATGCAGTGGATTATCTCTATTTATTTTGAAAACACTATTATTGTCATCTGACACCACCCCTGTCCATTGACCAGTTGAAAGACCTCCTTGTATATAGCTTCTTTCTGAGTAAGACTTGGAGGACCTGCTGGACCACATTCTTTAGATCTGAAAGATTGGATCCCTGTACCAAAAGATACTGGCAATGCGGCCATTTCAAGAGAGTAATCTATAAATTCCCTGACTATTCCACATTTCCTAGAGCACTCACAAAGGAAACGCAAGACATCCCACAATAAAGTGACCCATCCTTCCAGTCAGTAAAGAGCTGCAACACCATCCAGAAACTGTTTTGCATTATTGAAATTCATCAACTGCAAAATATTCTTTAGCCATCTGGAACCCACAAAGAGAAGCCATTCTCCTGGCTTTGAGATTTGCATATGAATCATGAGATTTTCTAAGAAGAGCGATAATTTCAAGGGAATCTAGAAATCTTTTCCCTTCTGTAATAGCATAATGAATGTAATCTTCATCAGTAATTCATCAGTAAGACTGCAAAGCCACAAGAAATACACCTAACATTAGTGTACAGATAAATTAAAGCATGTTAGAATTTTAATGACTCAAGACTTATGGCTGCATAACAAATGCACCCCCTTGCTCGAGTAATTTAGCAAACTAACCAATATATATTGAAGGTGCCACAGATTCAGCACTACCATCTATCTCATCAGCAGTTTGTAACATAGACATTGCAAGTTCAAAAGATGTTCTCTTCTCCTTTAGGTATTGACCAGCTAACTGTTCAAGATCCAATGTAACAACTCAACAGTGTAAGAAGTACAACCTGATCAAAAGGTATGATTTTCTAGAACTTCAGATAAAACATTTGAAGGGAACAAATTAGTAAACAAATTATGGCAGCTCTTACAATTACTCTTCCAGTTTCCCAACCAAGATATACCTAATGATGGCGTAATCCTGACTAGAGAAGCCAAATTAATACAAGTGTCACTGTCCACAACTCTTTTCACAATGAAGAATACATCTTTGGAGAATCTATCAGGCAGTTCCTTTTAATGAAAACTTCTATTGGGAAGTTGCAAGGATTTACCGAAAACTCCTATTTTAGAGATGCATTAATCTGACATTATTGATTAAGAGAATATGACAGCTAATAAATAATGAACAGAATAAAGGAACCATGCAAGTACACAAGTAAAGTTAGAAGAAAACTTTATTTTAAATTGTATGCATTTAGGAAGGATAAAACTTTCTCAAAGGCAGAATGATAATCTTACTTCTTGACATTGATTTGACCAGTTGTAGAATTAGGGTCTCACAAGAATCCATGGGAAAGAAAGTGATGAACAGATCATGTTTAAAAAAGCTACTTATCATTAAGCTAATGATGCCCAAAATTTAGTTGAGTGTATGGATAAGAGCAATGTTACAGTCTTAACAAGTTTTGCGCTGCTAATAAGCTCATAGTTATGACAGTAATCACAAAGGAAGAAGAAAATCACATCATCTCATTATACACCTTTTTATTCTCTGTTCATTACGGCGGGATACGGGGACATGGATACAATAGATATACGGCATAATAAAATAATAGAAAAATAATTATCCTTACAATACATTTTGACTTCCCCACTTGGATTTCTTTGTTTGCTTTAGTACCCATCTCATTTCAATCCATATATATATATATATCTCTGATAGCAACTAAACTACACACAGCTTGTAAAAATCCAGTATACATTTGGAATAACTTGAGTCTACCATCCTAATATATCTGCTAACAACTACACACAAAGAGGTTATATTGTCTTGTATACCTTCAGAATACTTTGGTTATAGTTTGGGAATACCTGGTGATAAAATGCTTAGCTTCACATTATCTAGACTTCATTCACTTTAATAGAACAAATATCACATAAAAACTCATGCTTTATAATAACAATTTCATTCTCAATTTACAAGAAAAATGGAAAACATTGTTTTAGTCATACATCATAGGAGAAGGTTGGATGAAAATATGAACTACATTGACTACAAAGTAAATGGCATACTAGTACAAAATAATTCATCATTTGACAATTTGCTAGGTGTTTTATTCTACAATCTCAAAATAAATAGAGAGATCAACAATATTGATGTCTAGTACAAGCTAAAAGAGGACTATCCACCTTTGAAAATTGAGGATAACACGCTAATACTTATCTATCCATAGGTTAATGTACCGTATACCTCGGGTATATCTTTTGAATACCTATATCATATATCTCAACACAACCACTTAAATGTATATAGAATAATATTGGTATATCTTTGACATACCTTAAACAAACATTGTATTAATGGTTTAGGGTTTAAAATATTGACATACCTACAGTCAACTATCTAGGGTATACCTTAGGTATACATTAAGCAAACATTGTATTCGATGTTTATGCTTTAACATACTAGCATACCCATGGTGATGTATCTTGGGTATACCTTCTCCATACCTTAACCAACATTGTATTCAGCATTAGGGTTTGTCATACTGGCATAACTACGGTATACTTTGGACATACTTTCAGTATACTTTAATAAAAATCTATATAAAAAATAAACAAACAACAACACAAAAATCACAAAAAAAAATCATAAAAATGAAGAAAACTTACATTAGAGCCAACATTTGCAAGCATAAGAGCTAAAAAATTTTCGCTCATTTTCTTCAACGAAAAAAACCTTTCTCTTTTTAGAAACAACTTGCTCCTCAATCTCAAGAATATAATCATTATCAGAACTATCAATAGGTAACCGAACCTTAACCTTTTCAGAAGAAGACATAATTCTTTTCGACAGATTTCAGCTATAGATATTAACAATGAGAACTCGACAAACAAATTTCCAAAAAACTCAGATGAAAAACGAAAACAAAATCAGAAATAGCAAAACGCATAAAGCAGGCCAAAGAGAGGAAAAAGTGAGAAATATACCAAACGATTCAAATTTTCATATATACCACACTTCAGCAAACGATTAAGATGTGGAAAAGTGCAAAGCCGGGAAGTTACAGCACAAAAAATGCCACATAAAAAAAACATGTTATATTTTGAGAAACGATAAAATGCATTTAATCAAACGAGAAGTGAAAAAATGGTGCAAAAGAAACTCTTTTTGGTAAAAATGAAAAAAAGACAAAACATAGGACAAAATTGAAAAAAACATATAAATGTAGGTATTTCATAAAATTTCGTCAATTTAATAATTACAATTAATTAAGTCACACCCAAATAATTCCATATTAGTTATGCCTTATTTCTTAAAAAATAAGATTTGGTTATTTTCCTAATAATAAGAATTAGAATTAACTATTTATTTCCTAAAAATAAGAATTAACTCATTACCTTTAAGAAAATATATACTTATAATTAACTAATCACTGCTATTGTGTAATGACATTTAAGTCGAATCCAAACTTGCATGTGTGTCAAATGTTGGCCATGCAACTAATTACGTTCCTAATCTATCTATATAAAAATCCAAATGTGGGCACACTTTCAATTCTCTTTCAAAAGAATTGCATAAGCCCATTCACAAATTCACTTCTTCCTTTATTTAATTCTTTGCCAGACCCAACTTTGGCAGCAGAACATGTATTTGGATTGAAAAAAATTCTAGTTCTCGGTCAAAATTATATATTTAAAATTTTTTTAATTTTATCAAAACATGCAATTAAATATTGTATGACATGAAAATAAACTTTTCATATAACCTTGAGCATTTATCCATAACTTTTAGCAAAACATATTTTGTAACCTTTATAGATAATATCCATTTTGCCAAAATCATTCAATAATTTAAAGAACAAAATGTAAAATAAAAAGATTAAGACAAACATTTTATTACCAAGTTCACTAAAGTGCAAACTAAGCAAAAAGACCAAAAACTTTAGTTGCATTGATAAAATTCCTTTGCTAGTCCCAGATGTATGATCACAAATTTCTCTTTCATACAAATTTATAAGCTACTAACTCTTTAGAAACTTTTCTTCAATATTTTCTTTCAATTCTCATACCATATAAGAGAAAGAAAAATTTTGGAACAAAAATAAATTTTTGCTCTGAGAGGATTCTTGAAGAACCAGACGAAGATTAAAAAGAAGAAGGAGATTAAGAAGATAAAGAAGAGAAGAATGAGATTAAGCCAAAAATTGGCCAGAAATCAAAATTTCAACCTTATTAAATGAGGTTGGCTGGGCAGACGAAAAACTTTGATTTTTTTTTTGAGTTTTGATTTTTTTAATTTTGATTTATGATGCAATGATGATGCAATAATTGCATAACTCAATTTCTAGTTACCACCATTAATCATAGAATCAATATTCTCTTCTATAAACCATGATAATTACTTTAATATACCACTATAATTAATTTAATTAACAACTTAATTAAATTATTATAATTTTAATTAACACTTTAATTAAAATTATAAATAGGAGAAATAGTTAAAATTAATCAATACTAATTTTAACTCAAAAATATCGGACACAATTTTCGAATTCCTCGTATATCCGGATATATTAATATCCTTCCAGAATTCTCTTTTTAATTACCGATAAAATCACAAATATTATTTTTACCTCTAAATCATAATATTAAGTCCTCTCGTATTGATCCCGATATTGATTAAGGTGGCAGCATGTCAAACCTATTAGTCAATATATTAATAAGTGATAATTTACGTTCTGATTAAAATAAGACTTATCATTATTAATCTAATTAATAATTCAATCTTACATTGAATAAGTCATATTTCTCCTAGCTAGGAATTTATTTTATCAGAACCAAAATATCAACTCCATTAGGATCTTGCTCTGGTGCTATAAGGTAATGAGTCCTACTATTGGTAATCTTATGTTTCACTATATGACTAACTGTGGTGATTACGAGCCAGATTACTAAGCGCGGATAGCCCAGTACAAGGCAAGAGCACCTCCACAGCTACCCATGAAAGGAAAGTCTTAACATCTCAAGTCAAAAGACTTCGAGTCATATAAGACTCATATATTATGATCAAAATAATAACTGTTGACATCTAGTACTATATGTGCAGTTATTATCAGGTGTCGCTGTTCGGTACTCTTAACTCTTTAAGAACCCACTAGTTTATTTATATATCATTATATCATGGAGAATGAGATTCCTCCTCAAAATAATTCATGTGATAACTTAGAGGTTCAATGATGCCCAATTCATTGTCCTATACCAATTATGAATATTTTTAATATTATCTTTTACCAGAGATATTTATCTCATAATTATCAATAACTTGATAATAAATTCTTTGTAAATAATCAAATGGCCGTATATTTCATAGTATATTTAACTACTGCATTCATAATATAATCAACAACTTGTATATTTATTTATTATGAATGTGAAATATACATGTGTCCATTATGGTATAATAATTAATATATAAAAAGTAGTGAATGCACTAGGGCATACACATCACTGATAACAAACTCCCACTTGCACTGGTGCCATTCACTATAGTATCTAAGACCTATCTTCTGAAAATGGTGGTTTAACTGTGCTTGTGTCAAAAGCTTTGTGAATGGATCGGCTGCATTGTTAGCTGATGAAACTTTCTGCATCTAGATATCACCTCGCCCAACTATCTCTCTAATTAAATGATAACGCCGAAGCACATGTTTGAAGTTCTTGTGAGACCTTGGTTCCTTAGATTGTGCTATAGCCCCATTATTGTCACAATACAAAGGAATGAGACTTTGAATAAATGGAACCACATCTAAATCTATTAGGAAGTTCTTCAACCACACAGCTGCTTTGGCGGCATCTGAGGCTGCTATATATTCAGCCTCTGTAGTAGAATCAACAATAGTCTTTTGCTTGAAACTTTTCCATACTACTGCTGCACCATTCAGGGTGAACACATGCCCTAATGTGGACTTCAATTCATCCTTATCTGATTGAAAATCAAAATATGTGTATCCAACTATACTCAGATCTTCTCCTCCATAAACCAAGAACAAATCTTTAGTCCTTCTCAAATACTTAAAGATTGCCTTAATTGCTGTCCAATGACCTTCACCTGTATCAGATTGATACCTGCTAGTCAAACTAACAGCAAAGGCTATGTCTGGTCTAGTACGCAACATAGCATACATCGGATTGCCTATGGCTGAAGCATACGGTATGCCAGCCATTCGTGCTCTTTCTTCAGGAGTTTTTGGACTCATCTCCTTAGAAAGATGCACTCCATGCCTCATAGGTATTAATTCTCTTTTGGAATTTTCCATCCCAAATCTTTTTAGGATATTTTCCAAATAGAGGGCTTGGGACAGCCCTAACATTCTCTTAGCTCTATCTCTATACAGCTTAATACCAAGAATGTAGGTTGCTTCTCCCAAGTCTTGCATGGAGAAGATGGATGATAACTAGACCTTTATGTCAGTTAGAAAACCAATATCATTACCCATGATTAGAATATCATCAACATACAAGACTAAAAAAACCAATATTGCTCTCACTTACTTTCTTGTATACACAAGCCTTATTTGAATTTTGAATAAAGTCATAACTCTTTATGGCTTCATCAAAACACTTGTTCCAGCTCCTTGAAACTTGCTTAAGACCATAAATGGATCTCTTAAGCTTGCACACCTTGGAACTATCTTTAGAATCAAATCCTTTAGGTTGTTCCATATAAATTTCTTCTTCAAGAAATCCATTGAGAAAAACAATTTTAACATCCATCTGCCATATCTCATAATCATAGTGTGCTGCAATAGCTAAGAGTATTCTAATACTTTCAAGCATGGCTACGGGAGAGAATGTCTCTTTATAGTTAATCCCTTCCCGTTGGCAATACCCTTTCGCTACAAGCCTAGCTTTATAAGTATCAACATTCTCTTCAGAATCTAGTATGCACTTATAAACCCATTTACAACCTATTGGAACTATTCTTTCAGGTGGGTCTACAAGTTTCCAAATTTGATTCTGGTACATGGAATCTATCTCAGCTTGCATTGCTTCTTGCCATTTAAGAGTATCAATATCAGACATTGCCTCCTCATAAGTGACAGGATCTTCTGGTTGATCATTACTACCAAATATGAACAACTCTTGGTCATGTTCAATAGTAAATCCATACCATTTAGGAGGATGTGAAGCTCTTTCAGACCTCCTATGAGCTGAAGTGATATACTTTATCATGTTAGGCTCAATTGGCTTATCAAACTCTATTGGTTCAGCTATTTGGATTTATTTTTTAGATGACTCTTCATCTAAAACAATATGTCTGCCTTTGCCTCATTCTTTAAGATACTTTTTCTAAAGAAAAATGGCATTTCTACTCACAATAACAATTTATTCGTCAAGTAGATGGAAATAATATCCCAAATTATTTCTAGCAGCATCATATCCAATAAATCGGCCTTTAGTAGACCGTTCCTCTAACTTATCTGTGTTTTGCCTTTTAATATAGGTAGAACAACCCCATATCTTAAAATGAGATAATATAGGAGTTTTACTAGTTCATATCTCATATGGAGTAGTATTCACAGATTTAGTAGGAACTCTGTTAAGAATATATAAAGCTGTTTCCAAAGCATATCCTCAGAAGGAGATAGGAAAGTCAGTATAACTCATCATACTACGTACCATATCCAATAAAGTACGATTTCTCCTTTCACTCACACCATTTAATTGAGGTGTGCCTGGTGGAGTAAACTGTATAACAATTCCATTTTTTTGAGGCAATCATTAAATTCAGTACTTGAATATTCACCACCTTGAACCGATCAAAGTGCTATAATATTCTTTCCTAATTTATTTTCAACTTCGGCCTTATATTCTTTGAACTTTTCAAAGACTTCAGATTTGTATTTCAATAAATACAAATACCCATATCTAGACTTATCGTCTATAAAGATAACGAAGAATCAATAACCTCCTAGAGCCATTCTTTAAATGGTCCACAAACATCAATATGAATTAATTCAAGATGGTTCTCAGCACGTATCATTTGATCAGCAAATGAACCTCTAGTCATTTTTCCTTGCAGACATGATTCACAAATAGAATCATTAGACTGAGAATCTAAACCTTTTAGAATTCCCATGTCTACCAACTTGTGAATCCTTGCATTAGAAATATGACAAAGTTTTAAGTGGCAAACCCGTGTCATACTTAAATTATTATACTTAGTTTGATTAGAATTGTCATGTATGTTGCTCAATAATAACTCTTTATTATTTATCTTATTAGACTTATCACAATATAAATAATATAAGCCACGATATTTAGTTCCAATGCCAATAAGATTATTATTATTATAATAAATGTAACACACATTTTTACAAAACAAAAATTCATAATTATTATTTGTCAAAGTGGATACAGAAATAATATTTTTATAGGCATTAGGAATATACAGAACATCCAATAATAAGATTACATGATGGTTTAATAAAATAGAAATATCTCCCACTTGCTTGGTAGCAACTCTTGCTCCATCACCAAGAGTGAGTTTTATCTCTCCATCATATAACAACTTCTTATGTCTTAGATCCTACACAAAGGAACAAATATGAGTAGTTGCTCCAATGTTTAAGACCCAAACATATGATGAGTTAAAAAAATGATCATAATTTAAATCAACATTTAAATTCAAATGATGAGAAATACCTAAGGACCTACAATCCCTTTGCCTTTAGTCTTCTCTAAACTTTTTGGCTAAACTGGGCAATTTTTCTTCTAATGATCATCCTTTTGACAATGGAAATAGGTTCCTTTGCCAACCTTTGACTTAAGCTGGCCTTTTACCTTCCCTTAACCCTTTTTGGGATATAAAGAAGAGGGAGTGGAACTCTTTCCTATAGTGGTCTTTTTCTTCCTTTTCTTTAAATAAGAAGAAGAAGCCGCCATTAATATTTCTGCCTTTTTCTTTTGGGGATTAATCACAGTATTTTGGTAATAAACCAAATTCTGTTGTAGCACTTGCAAAGTGCATTCCACTTTGTTCAAATGGAAGTTTGAAATAAAACTTCTATAAGAACGTGGAAGTGATGATAAGATACGGTCTGTCTTAAGCTCTGCGTCCATGAAGAAATTGAGATCTTCAAGGCAGTAAATAAGCCTTATCATCTCACCAACATCTTAGCCTTCCTTTATTTTCATTTGGAATAGTTTATTGGAATAGTTAAAGCGGGTAGTCTTACTAGTCTCACCATAACTTTCCTTTACTAACTCCAAAATGTCATCACAAACTTCTATCTTTTCATATTGCTCTTGCAGCTTATTTTCCATAGAAGCAAGTATATAGCACTTTGCTTGGGTGTTCATATCAACCCAATCTGTGTAATGTTGTTTTTCAGCCTCACTTGCATTAGCGTCAGACGCTACAGGTTTTGCCTTACTAGCAACATCCCACAAGTGCTGCTGAATAAGCACCAGCTTAAGGTTCCTTAACCAGTCCGCATAATTAGGCCCGGTGAGCCTATTACAGTCCACAAGCGATTGAAGTGGTGATAGTGTAGCCATATTATTAGAGAAAAATAACTACAGAAAGTATAAAATATATCAGTTTAATTATATATTAATGGTCAAACCTATTAACCAAAATGATTTGGACACATAATCATAATGGTTTCTCCCACTAATTTGGCGTATCCTACACTTCCCTCGTAGGAAACAAAAGTTCTGTTGGGGTGAACTTCTAGTGAGTAAATTGAGTCTCAATAATACTCTAATTAATATTCCTCAACTTCTCATAGTGACATTCTTGGAATATTAACATATTAATGAGATGATAACTCTTTGTCAAATACAACAATTGTAAACCCAATTTAATTTATTTTTAATTGACTCTTAATGCACTAACCCTTAGCTTCACAAAATGGTATTCTTGGGTTAACATATTAGATAAATCATATTCACGAGATCAGTAAAACAAATGAATCCAATCTAGTACCACTCAGCTTCACAAAATGACATTCTTGCAACACTAGATGCCTATCCATTTTACAAGTCAAATACATTATTTGACCTTATCATTAATATACAACAACTTGCATATTAATGCTCTCATGGAGAGCCTCAATGTATACATCTTACATCTTTAATGGATTTATTATCTTTAGAAAGATTACTTGGTCTTTTATCTTAATTTTTAAGATCTCACTTTGCACTTTAACCAGATTAAAAGTTTACTATCATCCACAAAGCTGTAAATTTATCTTTGAATTATCACATAATTCAATTTTAAAGTTAATATTTACATATTAGTCTTTTTCATGTCATATCTTATATGATAATAAAAAGTGATTACATCTATCCTCTGATGGTTATGGATCTATAAACATACATATGATATTTGATTGAATAAAATGCATACTACCCCTCTTTAGCATGTACTTTATGTTTCATAAACAAATATGAGCTCATTATATAATTATATTATATAATGTTTAAATTAAATTAATTTTGGAGTCAATATATCTATATATATTTTGTGAGTATACTTTTATACTTATCAAATCCAAAAATGGATTTTATTCATAAAAGTTGAATTTTTTCAACAACTTGAAAAAATCAACCATATATATATATATATATATAATATAAATCTCATTTAAATTATTATTATATATATATATATTTAATCCAAAATTAATATTTAAAGCTCACATATTCAATCATTTACTATATATAATCACTTCATATGCAATAATAGAAATTAATCATACAATTTACAATCCTATTGCAATTGCTAGAAAAATTTCCACCCCAAAATGGAAAATACAAATTAATTTCCATCTTGGCAGATCTTTCTTGTTACTCCTCCTCAAAATTTCAAGTCTCCATGTTCCAAAGGAAAATTTTTACATTATATTCTCTTGGTATACCAATGATTTTAATATAATGATAAAATTAATTATGGATTTATTAATATTACAAATTAATTTATAAAAATAATAAAACCCATAACACATTTGAAAAACCCAAAACAAAATAGGAGATTATTATGTAACATCACATGCAACATAATATATATATATATCAAATCTAAAAGAACAATAAGAAAATTCTCCATAATCAAACCGAGCCTACTAGTATAAAAGAGTAATTTTGCTCAAAAATTCATGGGAATGGCTCTGATACCATTTGTTGGCAGCGGAACATGCATTTGGATTGAGGGGAGCTCTAGTTCTCGGTCAAAATTATATATTTCAAAAAATTTTAATTTTACCGAAACATGCAATCAAATATTGCATGACATGAAAATACACTTTTTATATTAACCTTTAGCATTTAACCATGACTTTTAGCAAAACATATTTTGTAACATTTATGGATAATATCCATTTTGCTAAGATCATCCCATGATTTAAAGAACAAAATGGAAAATAAAAGGATTAAAACAAACTTTTTATTACCGAGTTCACTAAAGTGCAAACCAAGCAAAAAAACTAAAAGTTTTAGTTGCATTCATGAAATTCTTTTGCTAGTTCCAGATGTATGATCACAAATTTCTTGTTCTTACAAATTTATAAGCTACTAATTCT
Organism: Balakata baccata; assembly: GCA_949630135.1. NCBI lineage: Eukaryota > Viridiplantae > Streptophyta > Magnoliopsida > Malpighiales > Euphorbiaceae > Balakata > Balakata baccata. Next base: position 14,575 of record CATIWF010031654.1, read on the forward strand.
TTAGAAACTTTTCCTTAATATTTTCTTTCAATACTTATACCATATGAGAGAAAGAAAAATTTTGGAACAAAAATAAATTTTTGCTCGAGAGGATTCTTGAAGAACCAGACGAATGTTAAGAAGAAGGAGATTAATAAGATAAAGAAGAGAAGAATGAGATTAAGCCAAAAATTGACTAGAAATCAAAATTTCAACGAGGTTGGCTGGTCACTTTAATTTTTTTTGTTTGACTTTTGATTTTTTTTAATTTTAATTTATAATGCAATGATGATGCAATAATTGCATAGCTCAATTTCTAGTTACCACCATTAATCATAGAATCAATTTTTTTTTCTATAAACTATGGTAATTACTTTAATATACTACTATAATTAATTTAATTAACAACTTAATTAAATTATTATAATCTTAATTAATACTTTAATTAAAATTATAAATAGGAGAAATAGTTAAAATTAATCAATATTAAATTTAATTAAAAAATATAAGTGATCATTTCTAATTTAATTTTCATTTAAATTACTCCTCACATCTTTAATATGGACTAGACAAATAATTTATTTGGGTGACTTATAAGGTCAATAATTTTATCGGAATGGAAATATAATATTAACTCCTTAATATTATATCGGACACAATTTCTGAATTTTTCGTATACCCGGATACATTAAATATCCTTCCGGAATTTTTCTTTTAACTACCGATAAAATCACAAATATTATTTTGACCTCTAAATCATAATATTAAGTCCTCTCGTTATGATTACGATATTGATTAGGGTCACATCATGTCAAATCCTATTAGTCAATATACTAATGAGTGATAATTTATATTCTTGATTAAAATAAGACTTATTATTATTAATTTAATTAATAATTCAATCTTACATTGAATAAGTCATATTTTTCTTGGTTAGGAATTTATTTTGTCAGAACCAAAATATCAACTCCATTAAGGTCTCACTATATGACTAACTGTGGTGACTACGAGCTGGATTATCAAGTGCGGATAGCCCAGTACAAGATAAGAGCACCTCCACAGCTACTCATGAAATGATAGTCTTGACACCTCAAGTCAAAAGACTTCGAGTCATATAAGACTTATATATTATGACCAAAATAATAACTGTTGATATCTATTACTATCTGTGCATTTATTATTAGGCGTCACTGTTCGGTACCCTTAACTCTTTAAGAACTCACTAGTTTATTTATATATCATTATATCATGGAGAATGAGATTTCTCTTCAAAATAAATCATGTGATAACCTAGAAGTTCAATAAATGCCCAATTCATTTTTCTATACCGATTATGAACATTTTTAATATTATATTTTATCAGATATATTTATCTCATAATTATTAATAACTTGATAATAAATTCTATGTAAATAATCAAATGACCATATATTTCATAGTATATTTAACTATTGCATTCATAATATAATCAACAATTTGAATATTTATTTATTATGAATGTGAAATATACATGTGTCCATTGTGACATAATAATTAATATATAAAAAGCAGTGAATGTACAAGGGCATACACATCACTGATCATATCTTTCTCTTCTACTTCTCCTTTCGTACAAAATTCACATGGCCGAAGGAACCATGGGCATTGAAGAATTAAAAACAACTCTCCACAGCAGCAGATCCTTCGGAACTCATTACTTCCTCTATTTTGGGGGTACTCTGCTTCAAGCATTTCATCATGTGGAGATGAGACTATTTACTAAGAAAAAAGAGGAGTCCATCAGTCAGTTCTTTTTGTTGGTAGACTGAATGGGGATTCAGGTAAGGATTCTATTCTTTACAAGAATGTGCAGTACATGCATCTTGAGATTAATTCCGTTAGCACAAGTTCATGGTTGTTCATTGGGGTATATTGTATGGCAGTTCAAATGACTTTAATCAACAAACGTAGCTTTCCTAAATCCTTCAACTGCTTGAGTAACTTCAAACCAAGATACACGTTTTTGAGTGGGACTGAGCTAATATGACATCGTATTCGAAACTGGCTAGACAGAAAAACACTGGAAAAAATAGTGCTGTTTCGGTGGAGGGGCAAAAATGGAAGGGCACTGTAGTAGCTACAGTAATATCCTTCAGGCCCTTTATTATGTATAGATAGATATTGCATATTAAATCATATAGGTTCATTATATAGTAAGTATAGATTCATTAAATTTTAACTAATAAATTGCATATTAAATCATATAGTGTAATACTCGACTAACTTCTATTTAACTTGAGTTTTAAATAAAAAGTAGTGAACTGTCATTTATATTTAATGAATCTATAGTTAAGACTTAATGTACCTGTAGTTATTTCGCGATAAATCTATAAATTTGTTTTCGTTACAAAATTGCTACCGTATTTTTTCAAACTCTTATGCATATAATGAATATATGATTTACCTTATAAGATAGAATGAATCTATCTTATAATTTGCAATTTTGATAGTCGACTTCTTCTTTGAGAATTTTACATGAAATACAAAATTTTAAAACTTTATTTTCATTTTTATCAAACTTACTTTTTCATTTTTACTTGTTTTATTTTCAATTCTCAAGCGAACCCATTGTGAATATACATTGATTTCTCCTCTTCATCTCCACCAATAAGCAGCTGCCTCGGCTAACAGTCTTTGATTGGTTTCTGCACCGCCGGTTGAGAGTTACATACTAGAGTATCTTAATATCCTCATTTGAGATGCTATAATTTAAATTATATGTGTAAAGCTATTACAAAGCATCAAGCTATAATCTGTTTTTTTCTAATATGGATTTACTGTTCCTTTAATTTCTTTCTGTTTCTGCTTCACACTGTTTTCCTTTTCTTTTATATATTTGAAAACAAAATGTCTAGCTCTTTGGATACGTCACTTTATAATATCATTAAGAGCAACAAGAAGTCTGGATCTGGTTCTAGGGGTTGAGGCTGCGCTTTTGTATCAAGACATACTACTTGTCGATTCACTAACCGCACAGCTCCCGTACACCACTGCTAGGGTATTTTTTCGGATTTTGTGTCAGGACATACTTGTCGATTATGATGATATTTGTATATGTATGTTGTCTTCTTCTTCTTTTTCTTTTTTTATCAAAATTATCAAGGTATCTCGAAAATGCTTTCATGGAATTTCTAAAAATATACCAAAGTATTCCCAAGATATACTCAATGTAGGAATTCACAAAGTATACCCTAAGTATACTCATGATATTTCTATGAAATTTTTAAAGATATACCGAACTATTCTCAAGGTAGTCTGAGGGAATTTTTTTCAGAAAATTATCAAGGAATTTCCAAGATATAGCCAAAATATTTTCAAAGTATACTCGAGAAATTCTTATGGAATTTCTAAAGGTATCCCAAGCTATACACAAAATATCCAGAAAATTCCTCCAAGGGAATTCTCAATGTACACCCATAGTATTCCCAAATGTATATTTAAGATATTTCTAAGGAATTCCCAAAGTATCCCCAAAGTATATCCAATATATTTCGAAATGTATACCAAACTGTTTGTTTGAGATTTTGTGATATTTTAAATTTTGATTGAATTCTATTATTTCTTCTTCTTCTTCAATGATTTAATTATTTTTGTTTTTATTCTTTTGTAATTTTTTGGTAAAAATTGAACCAAAATATTCCCAAAGTATACCAAAAGTATGTCGAAAATATACCGTCTAGACATATTTTGGGCTGATTTTGAGATTAAGGTATTGTTTTAATTTTAGAAAATTGTTTTCGATAAAATTAAAAAAAACTTTAAGTACCGATAAAAATGTAAATATATACCCATTTTTTAGTATTTCTATAAAATTTCTTTATTCTTTTCTCATCTCTACTCAACAGCCTCTCACCCAGATAATGGCTAGGCCAACAGCCAAATCCATGCATTGACATTTCTTTTTATAAATAATATATTACAAATGGTTACATTCAAATTTAAAAAGAGAACAAAAAAGATTTTTTTGATAAAATTATTATAAACTTAAAAGCTTATACGTCAATATAAATCAAGAGAAAATTTCACCTTTTACCTACATTTAAATTTTTTTTGAAGTTAACAATAGTTTTGTATTTTTTCAATTTTATCTTTTTTTTCTTCTTTCTTTCTCTAATATTTTTTTATCGCCGGCATAGACAGTCATAGCTCCATCAACTCTCCAAGCGTTGTCATCTCTTCGCCAACATTAGTTCTCTATTACGAAGATTTAATGCCTCCTCCTCCAACGAAGAAACAAAAACCATTAACTCCATTTCCATCTATTTGTGGCCTCGATTTTTCTCTTAATTTCGTTTCTAATTGTTCTTATTTTGTTCAAAAGTGATCTCCAAGATTTTCAATTCGCTGGTAATTGCTCTTTTTCTCCCTTTATACAATGAAATGAAACAATTGAATCTTTTGAATTCATGTATTTTCTTTCTATTTTGCCTATTTCTTACTTTTACTTATTCGCTCAATTGTTGATGATTTGAGAAGATGAATTGGTGAAAAATTATTGTATTATTTAATCTCTTCTTCTTCTTTTTTTTTTCTTTGGTGAGAATCACTGAAGTATTCCCAATGTATACTCGAGATATTTCCAAAATACTTCCAAAATATATTCGAGGAGTTTCTAAGAAATTTCTAAAATATATTGAAATATTTTTAAGCAATGCCTATGGAATATTTAAATTTCTAAAAAAATTTTCAAGATATTTTTAAAGTATACATAAGGTATACCAAATCAAAATATACCTCAGGTATTTCTAAGTATATCGAATCTAGTTATACCCAAGATATTCTGAAGATATACTGACTATGCACTTTTTGCTATACTTTCAATTCTGAATCCATCATCAGCTAGTCCTCTTGAATACCACCAACAACTAAAAATTGTTGATCAGCCTCCAAACATATTTCTAGCTTGTCTTCCTCCATAATTGGCACCAAGGCTTTTTTATCTCTTCTTTATTAAGATTACCATCGCCGTTGGTATTGTGTTTTTTGAAGATAGCTTTCAGCTCACTATTGGTATTGGCATCACCACTTTCTGAATTTCGGTATTTTTTATAATTATTTTAGCATTTTTCGGTAGGTTTGAAAAAAACTTTAAATGGCAATAATTATGTAATTATTTGCACAATTGTTGGCATATTTGTAAAATTTCCATAAATCAACCGATATAATTTTATTAATTTTTAACATTCTGTTTTCTTATCACTAGTTGTGGAAGAAGGGTCAATGGCTTTATTGATCTTCTGAAATAAACAAATTAAAATGGCTAACTTTTATTCTCCAATTATGATTAATTTACTTTGTACAAACAAAGAACCCGAAAACCTTAGGAATCCACCAATAGAAGAAAACAGCAAACAAAAAAACTGAGATATCTGATTAACGAACCTATACTTGGTGCTACACAAAATCCTTCGCACTTATATTAGGATTGATCAACATTTTAAAACACTGCATTATTTCTCCTCTCCACGCCCAATAACAAATGATTTTCCATGCAACTCTCCTCGTCCTGCATTTGACATTCTGACCCTCTGTCTTTCCACACAACCAACTGTACATGAATCTATATACTATAATAAAGCACTTGCGGGAGGCACTATAGCTACAATAGTATCCTCCCAATTTTGTCCTTTTTTTTTTTTTTTTTTGCAGTTCTTTGACTAAAATGATATCGTTTTGCCTATGGAACAAAATACACCGTTTCGGCTTTTTTTTTTTTAACCTCCGGCTGTAAAATGATGCCGTTCTACTACTAAACAGAATATCGTCGTTTTGAATCCATTTGAGTTAAAAAAAAAGAAAAAGAAATGGACTGGTAGACTAGGCTCACTATTGGACCTGCATATTGGAAGCATCTTGGGCCTATACAATGGTTGAGCTATTTATTTAATTATATTTGTATTTTTATTATTTAATTAATATTATATATTTATTTTTAATATATTTATGTAATATTAATATTATATTTAATTAATATAATAATTAAATTCATTTTTAATTAATATTCAATTTAATTTATATTAAATTAAATTTAAGAATTTGAATTATTATAATCTTCCTACCAAATTGAAATTAGATTTTCAAATTACGAAATATATTTAAAAAAATGAATCAGATTTAAAAATTAATTTTAAATAAATTATACATAAATACTTTTTCATATTGAAAATTAATATAACTCATGATAACTTTTTTTTGTAAATTTAATTATTTTTTCTTTTTAATTCAGGTCAATATTTTTCTTACTCCATCTATTGTAATTAGTACAATTATATAAAGAGAGATAATATAATAAAATATGTTAAGAATAAAGGAAAAATGCTAAAAAATTTAAATTAAAAAAACTAAAAAGTAAAAAAAAGATACCAATTTTATTAATAATAAATATTATAAACAAGATTATTCATATTTTTTTCGTGAGAAATATTGAACCATTGAAAATTCGAAATAAATCAATATTAACTAATTTATTTACTAATATATTATCAAGTCCAAACCAATATTTAACCAATTTATTTTAAACAATTTATTAGGTTGAGTTAGTTTTTAATGAATAAATTATCGAATGTTAATTTTATTTTTATTCGGTTACATAATAATAATAATAATAATAATAATACACTTTTTACTACAGATTTCGAATAATAATACACTTTTCATATTTATATGAGAAATTCAAATTATACACTTTTTTTTAATTAATAGTTGAGAATACTTAAATAAATTAAAATGAAAAACCTATAAAATTAATAATTTTTTATTATTTTAATTATATAAAAAAATATAATAGACATTTAAAAGTTATATTATCATTTTCCTTTTTATAGTAAAGTTGAAAATATTGTTATATAGAATAAATTACTATGTGAATGTTCGTGTATTTAATTATTAAAAAAATAATTAATTTAATATTTAAAATTGAAACCCATTAGAACAAAAATTACATTTTTATAGACTAAACTAATAATTCTTAAAGAAGCTTCTAAAACATACTAAATCAATTAAAATTAAATAGATAACATTTTTTGTCAAATTATAATAATTGACTACCAGTAAAATTATTTTCATTTTGCCCTTGATTGGTAAAAAGTTATATAAAAGCTTAATTTTTTTCCAATAAATTTTATTTTCCATTCATTAAGAGATAATATATTATCTCACAAAAATGTCCGATATAACGCAAATGTTAGGTAATAATTTTATCAATAAAACTCCTCACAATTTGATGACCAAATATATTCTATCAATATCCAAAAATGTCATTTCATCTTAGAAGTTAAATTGACGCGCTAGGACAAGAGCGATTGACTATCTAGGGATATTACAGTATATCGATAATCAGCATGTCTAATTCAACAGCACAACATTCGGCCTTTACCTCATTTATTCATTCACCTCAATGGAGCCAATGCACTTTCACTAAATTCAACACGTTTACTAGTCAACTAATTTCCAATATCATTCAATGCGTGCCAATACCCGCATTTCTCAAATGTTAAGCAATCTCGCAAAGAAAGTAGATTCACCATAAGAATAAAGAAAAGACTTGAACAAAATTGCATTCAACTAATTCCATTTAAATTGCATTAAAATGAGATAACAAATTGCCAATCAACGTCTCTTTGTCCACAATATCGCTAAATGACTGCCCCATATCCAGAGAGTATCTATATCCTTCTCTTGGTCAAATATTACTTTTTGTGCCTATTATATCCTAGATAGTCAATCACTCTTACCTTCCTGGGAAACAATCTCTTGCAAGTAATGTTCTGCTTCGAGGGCTGCCATGCAACCTGCACCATCATCATGCAAACAATTATGTCATTTGGAATCAGGAGAATACAAAGTTAACTTGAAGATTTGGAGATACATTCAGTACTATCAATAAATACAATTGATATGGTCGGCATTCACGAACAATGAGAAGAAAGCGAAACAGTTGCCATCTATTTTACAATGATGGATGGAACATGTTTTCAAATGGCAGAATAATTGAGAAAACTAAGCTGAAAGGTATAAAGCTTTATGAAATGGTGTCTATGCTCTTTATAGTTTATACTACTGTTATTGATATGGTATCTTCTTCTTCTTCGTGTTTTTTTTTTTTTGGTTGTAATACAGCAGATGATCTCAAATGTTGTAAATGGCCAAAGGTCAGGACTCATCCACTACAGCTTCCTGTATCAACGCATCTAAATTACATGAAGGCACTATGAGCCAGGCCTAATCATAATCAACTGATTACATCTCTAGCTACTGTACAATATCACAGTATAGTAACAGAATAATATATGAAGAACGAGGAAGAGCAAAGAGAAATTAACATAAGAATCACAAGCATTTGCTGTTAAGCCACCGGATAAAACACATACAAGGCAAAAATTCTGTAAAAGATTTAAATTCTAAAAGCAACCTCCTTAGTGTTTGGCCTAAACAAAATACATAACTAATATGATATTTGGTTCTAATAAAAATTAAGTCCTAATATTTACTTTTATTATTATGTGGTTCATTAGCTGTACCATACTGCAAATCCTAGATAAGAAATTAACAAAAGGATATACTAACATTACCTCAACAAGATTTTGAGAAGGAAGCCCTTCTCCCATCTCATTTTTTCTACTTTTGCTCTATTTATGTCCACAAGTGAGATAAGGGTACCAAGTATAGAGAATTAAACTTAAAGCCCTTCGTATAGGTTCCTACTAGAAACATGACTTACATGCCTGGCTAGAAAGCATGAGGTCCAACATCCACCAAAGATCAACCAAGTGTTGTTCAAATAAGGAAACCACATAATTATATGTATGAATTTTTATCGAGATGGTATGTTAACACCCTCAACTTTTATTGGGGCATATTGCACACTTTTAACTGATTTGCTGAACTTATTACACACCTCAACTTATATTTTTCATTATATTTCAACAATTATGCACGATTTATTTGCCTCATTATTTCACTATTTCCCTATGTTTCATTTTTTTAAAAATGCATTAAAAAATTAAAATGTATGAAAAATAGTACTTCAGATGTGTAATGGATCTAAAAAAGTGTTTAAAATGGCAACAGACCATTTAAATCAAGTGAAATGACTTATTTATCTAATAGGCCAAAAAAAACCATTAAAATCAAGCTCCACTATCACAAGAATCCAGAAGAAATATTTCAAAATTAGCCAATACTTCAACAGTGTAGCCTGTAATGGATAATCTAAACACTCAATCTTGTAACTGCAAGGCAGAAAATTGTGGTTTCACCAAGTAATGACTTACTAAAACTTAACTAACAAAAATTAATACTATACTATCAAAATTAACAAATCAGAATATGTTGTCAAATTGCAATTAAGAAAAAAAGGAAGGAGGAAATGCAATTGATGCTATGATAGTATAACAAGAAAAGGAGAGATTAAATCGAACTATTACATAGGTGGGTGAGACAAATGTAATACTTCGTATGTCTAAACTAAGTAATTAACTATATGAAGAGAAACAAAGAGGCTTGCACCCACATTCTTAACCGAATACATATATATATATATATATATATATATATATATATATTCAAAGAATAGTGCATTTAAAGCAACATTGATAATATTCAAGTTCAGCCACATAAAGCAAACAATGAATACAAGTATGAAGTATGTGGGAGACGAAGAAAGAACAAACCAGTGCCGGCAGCAGTAACAGCCTGCCTATACTTCTTATCCTGGACATCTCCAGCAGCAAAAACTCCACGAACGCTGGTCTGGGTAGTGCCTGGTTTTTTCACAATGTAACCATCGGAGTCGAGTTCTAGCTGCCCGTCCAAGAATTTTGTAGCAGGTTCATGTCCAATGGCAAAGAACAATCCAGAAACCTTCAAGTCTGAAACTTGGTCAGTCACAACATTTTTCACCTTAAGCCCGCCCAAGAGGCGATCACCATTTGCCTCCACCACCACCGAATTCCAAATCACCTCAATCTTTGGATTTGCCGAGGCCCTATTCTGCATAATCTTGGAAGCTCTAAACGTATCCCTCCTGTGGATTATATATACTTTGGATCCATATTTGGTTAGAAAAGTGGCTTCTTCCATGGCCGAATCCCCTCCGCCAATGACAGCCAACGGCTTGTCCCTGAAAATCGGGGCAGCTCCATCGCAGACCGCACAAGCCGAAATACCGCGATTCCAAAAGGTGTCGGATCCGGAGAAATTAAGGCGCTTGGCGACAGCTCCGGTAGCAACGATGACGGATTCAGCAAATACGGCCTTGGAATCGGTAAAAACCTTAAAGGGAATGGAAGAGAAATCGACCTTGTTAACTGTTTCGGTGTGGATCTGAGTCCCGAAACGTAGAGATTGAGCCCTGCATCGATCCATAAGCTCGCCGCCTTGGATCCCTTCAGGGAAACCAGGGAAATTCTCGACCTCAGAGGTGGTAGTGAGCTGACCACCAGGAGCGATGTCGTTGGCCATCCAGCCTTCGAAAAGAATAGGCTTGAGTTCGGCACGGGCGGCATAGATGGCGGCGGTATGGGCAGCAGGGCCACTGCCGATTATGCAAACGCGAGTCTTCAACTCTTCCATGGCGGCGGTTATCTTAGGGATGGATGAGGAGGAGGCAGCAGCGGCGGAGGGAGTGGATGACGCGGCAAAGGAAGCAGAAGCAGCAGCGGCAGCAGCAGAGGTTGTAGCGATTCCGATAAAGCTGCGAGCTCGCTTGAGCAGAGACCTAAGCTTGGAAGGGCTTCGATACATAGCTTATAAGATCCTATCCCTTATTTACGCTCTCTTTTCCAACTAATGTTTGGGCTTCCTTGCCCTTCGGCTCGAAAATGGCTCTCCTTCCCTTCAAATGTTACTACAACTACCAAAGCCCAAAACATCTTTCAATTCAAATTTTACTCATAATATTAAATTTATTTATTATTATATTCTGATTTTATAAAGTAATCAAATATCCATATCAATCTATTGAATCTAAAAGTAGTAAGTATAAAGATTTAATAAGAAAGTAACAATAATTCAGAAATTTAACATTTGTTAAAATAATATTTTATTTAATTTGATGCATATACTAAAATAATTATGTGAAGACTTTGAAAAATAGTAATTGAGGGAGGGGAGGGATGCTTTATATCAAAGTAAAAGCATGATGATTGTTATAAATTAGGTTAGGAATAGCTACCTATGGAAGCATTTGTCGAAGCAAAAAACCTAATTTGTTCTTTGCCTTTTCTTCTTCCTTTTGATATTCTCATTTCTCATTTTTTTTTATGTGAACCATAGATGTCAATGGTCTGAAACTAATCATATTCATATTTGGTAGGATTCCAAAAGACAGTAAAACGTTCCTACAAGTAGGGTTGCACAAAAATTAATCAAATCGAATTCAATCCAAATTGAAAATAATAGTTTGAATGGTTTCATGAATGGTTACAGTTTTACAATGTTTATAAACTGATTTTTTTTTTGTTTGGTTTTAGATTAAAAACATATAAATCCATTTACACATGGTATATTAATATTAGTAATTTTCTAGTCCTAAAATTACAAACTTCTTAATTAACTATGTTAGATATATTTAATATCTAATTATGGTTGTGAGCTCATTAATTGAGAAATAAAGATATATTACAAAATAAAGAGTCTTAAGAATCTGATCAATTCTTTATTTAGTCAAGATTTCATTAATTAATTTAGTGTGGATAATTAATATGAGCTAGATAATAATATGAGTGTGATGAACAACTCATAATTATTATATTATGTGGGTTAAGTCTCTCTTGTTACTGACTCTTAACCCCTATATAAAGTTGGATAGGGATAAAGGAAAAAAATAAAGTTTTAAAATTTCATCATTCTGAGTCAGAAAACGAGAGAAGTTCTTAGTACAAACTCATTCAGATCATTCCTGCTACGATGGATTCAGTGAAATCAGGTTATTTTCTACGTCTTCTATCTAGATTAAACTTGTTTTGTACTCTAAATTTTATGTATTAGATCATATGATTGATTTTGGCTAAATTGATTTTCTATCAAGTGGTATTAGAGCCAAATTACATATTTTTAGAGTCATTTTTATGTTTTTCTCATTGATTTAAGGAGAAAAATTTGAGTTTAATTGAGTTTTTGAGTGAAAATGAAATTTGGGCATGAATTTTGCAAAAATTTCAAGGAAAAATTGCAGAAAGCATAATCGGGTAAGAAGGATTAGGCTGGCACGCGCGTGGGCGTGCACTGGAGTGGTGGAGGAGGCAGTTTAGCGCATGTGGGCACATCTGGACAGACGCACCTGCTGTGTCAAGCGCATGTACCACAAGTGCGCGCTGTATCCCACTTTTATGTTCCTTCCATTTTTGCCCCTAAAGTTTTTAAATTTTTTTAATTTAGTCCCTGTATGGTTATTGTTCACTCATGAAGATCTTTTTTCACCCAATTTTGACTTGAATTAATTTAAAAAATTCTAAATTAATTTTTAAAAGTCATATTTGAGAAAAATTGTGACATTTTAAGAGATAAATTATTTTTTATCTCATAATATTTAATTTATACATGATCATAAAATTGTCACATCTGGAAATTAATTTACCATAAAGGCTCTTCTACCAGCACAAAGACGTCTCCTATTTGAATTACTTGGAGCAGCCACATTGCCTATTTTCATTCCTTTTCAGATAGTCTCTACCAATAGAAGTTTCAAAACTATATGAGTGCCTGAGTAAATGATTACTTAAAGAAATAAGGAATATGGAGATTCTAGATTTTTGACCAAAGAAAAGAGAGAAGTTTAGAAACTCATAGAGAAGTTTAGAAACTCATAACGAAGGACAATTCGAAAAGGAATTTATTGAATCACTCAAACTTAATTACAAATTGAACTGGCTCCCCTTATATAAGAGGAGCTACAAATTGTGCTGTCATGACAGCTCATACATGTACTATCTTAAATTTTTACAAGCTGACAACAATGATAAGTTTTCAGCTCAAAAAGAGGAAACTGACAAACTTAAAAAGCAAACATATTTACAGCACAAACTTTAATAAAGCAAAGCACTAATCTTTAATAAAGTAAAAGATTCTCCAGTCCTTTCTGATACACTCATGGCTAGGAGATATATTCATATTGTCATCTGAGTCATAAAAGGTAGATGCTGATTTTCGAGTGTAAGTGGGTATGACTAATCCGTATAGTCCAGTGTTGGGAGAAGGTGCCTCGATAAAGAAAGACTTTATCGACATATTAGATGGACATGCTTCATCATCACTGGTGGCTAGTTTAGCAGCATCTAACTGTCTCTGATATTTAAGAGATATTTCTTCCCAAGGAACATCATCTTCATAATTGGGCCAAATAGGCTTTGGGATATAGGCATTTCTGGCAGCCATATATCTTTGGAGCTCTCTAACCATACAGGGACTAATATTGTGAATTGGCTGCAAAAAGGGCTCTTGAGGTCCAACTCCTTCACCAAGAAAGCGAAATATTTAGAATAAATTATGAAATTGTCAAATAGGAAAGTCGGTACATGTTTAGGTTTTTTTTTTATATTTTTATTTTTTGGTTTTGTCATGGACTCATTAGTGTAGTATACAGGGAAGTTTGAACAGGATCACATAAGAATAAGTTGAATTTAGCATTATAGACAAAATTTGCATTTGTTTTTCATTTGGGACCAGCAGTATGTTGTTTATTGTTCAACTTTTTTTTTTTTTTTTACATTTGCTAAACGTTGACTTGGAATTTGCAAATAGTGTCAGCATCTTTTTAATGCTGAGTTCATATACAAGTTTATTCCTAACTCAACTGTCATATTGTGGATTCTAAATGTTTTTAAATCAATTACTTAATCGGTTATTGTTATTTGTGATAGAGCGAAACTTGGTTAATCTGATGGTGGTGCAATTAGCAGATATTGATTATATTATCGAAATTTCTATACCTAGTTACTTTATATTAACTTAAGATATATTTATAGCTTGTAAGTTGTGGAACAAGTATGATTTGTGGGTATTTTGTCATGACACTTTTGGATATAGTACTCGTGATATTTTTTGGTATAACTCATTCTATTTGGTATAAAAATATCTATATGAGTAGATTTTGTAAAGAAATCTAGCACTAATCAAACTTTACTATAACATTTAAGGGTGTAAATGCATTCCCAACAATATTCCCTATTATATTATAAAAAATTTACTCCCTATTTTAGTTTGTTTTGAAAATTATGTACACTCCAACAATATTCTTTATTTCACTCTCTATTTTAAATTTTTATTAATAAAACTATCTAAAATAAAAATGAAGAAACAGAGCAAGAGACAAAAAAAAAAAGAAGGAAAGAGAAAGAAAAAAACCAAAAAAGAGGAAAGATAAATAATAAAATATTACTTAGCTTTTAGTGGCTCTTAAATCTGAAAAGGGAGAATGTAAATTTTAGAGAGTAAGATAGATAAAGAGAAAAATAAAGAGGCTGTTGGAAGACATTAAATTCTCTAAATTTATATAAAAAAAGAAATAGGAATGTTGTTGGAGATGCTCTAACTAAGTATTAATTTACTTCAAAATTTGATGACAATGACAATGACATGGAATACTTGTTATGCTAGTATGATATCTTGCATTCATTAATTTTTAGTATTGCCCTTTAAATTGTATTTTTAATTAAGATGTGATTTAGTGATACTTTTAATGGTAATGTAAAATAATTTATGTTGGTAAGGAAAAGAAAAAAATAATATAAACTAATTAATGAATAAAAAATAATGTGAGTTTTTGCAACAAAATATAAATAAAATTTCATCTCTAAAAGAATCAAGGCATATAGCGACCAAATAAAGATTGTCTCTAAAAATTTGAAACATTTGGAGACGAAATAAGGATATCGTCACAAAAACACTGAATAATTGGCAACGATTGATAGGAAAGAGGGACAATTTTCTGAACTTTTTGTGACCAAAAATTCGTTGCCTATTGTCAACATATTTAGGGACGAAAATCAGTTTCATCGTAAATAAGTATACTTCTGGGGACGAAATCAAAATTGCGTTGACCAAACTCTTTAGTGATGGCGTTTCTGCAACGAAGCTGGCAAAGAAAGTTTTTCGTCCTTAGAATAGTTTTGGTGACGAAATTGTAAGTTTTAAGGACGAAATTTTTGTCCCTAATACCCAAATTTGTTATAGTGAGTACGTAGGAACTTTGGAAGGCAAACAATAAGTAGCAGTCTCCTTAACAAATTGTTTAATATGGACGGGATTTGTGACCTCTAAAATTTTTTGAAAAGCTTGTCATATGGCATAAGATGATTATTTGGAGCTTCATATTTAGATGTTTAAAAGAAAAAAAAATATCAACTCTAGACCAAAGTCAACTATGAATCCTCTACTACTCTCAGCCGAAAAGAATACATTTTAGAAGCCACTAATGCTTAATACTTGAAAATCCCATTAATCAAAGAAGGATTTCTATTCAAAAGGGTGTAAAAAAGTTGATACCGAAATCTTCCAACTTATTTAGAGATTTCGAATTTGAATTCTGGATATGCAGTTATTTTAAAATTTTTGTATTAGTGTTTTGTAGCTTTCTAAAATCTGAACTGATACGAATATGATTAGTCAATCCATTGATATATAAACTGAGAACACATGTAACTTCAGAAGAAAAAAAAGAACAAATCGCATATGTGATCATTCTCCAAAATAACATATGCATTATGTAACAATCATATCTTGTATAGCCTGTAGATAGAATATAATGGAAGGAAACTCATCATTTAATAGCCACCACTTTTAACCATCACCAACTCGCTGTACCTTACTTAATACCTCATCAAGTGTTTGGGCAGCTAATCATTGAGATTGTCCAGAATTTATTTTTAGCAAATGAAACCCCTTCATTAGTTACCGTTATGTATGTTATCTTTATTTCATTTCATGCCAATATTTTGAAAATGGACCAAACTTAACCTTTTCTTATGAAAAAATAACTAGTGGGGAAATGAATATTTAGTTACTAAAAGGTAGCCCTTGCGTTGCATCGGGAGAAAAAAATATGACGATCCATTTATCATAGGCAATCTTAAATACTAATAATTAGACAATTCATTTCAAATCATTTTGGTCATGACAAAATGAAATCAAAGCTAGATGATGTCAAAACTTGCAAATAAAAGCAAGAAAACATGTTATTTGAAGTCCATTGGTTATTGAAAATAACCTACAGAACAAAAATATATAGAACTCTAATTAGAAAGTAAGCGTGATGATTGAACTTTATGTGAATAAAAAGTCACAGCAGATGGAGCAATTTATCTCCATTCCTCGGAGTAAGCCATTGTTTAAATACTATAATTTTTTTTTTACTCTTCTTTTCAAGGTACACATCACTGTTTGGATGAGCAAATTAGCTGAATGGATTGGAATATGAATTCTAAATTTAAGCCTCATTTATGCAAAGAGCTAAAGATTATACAAATAAAAACTTGTTATGAAACTTTTATTGCATATTTATTAGCATATAGATTGTTTGCAAACTTCTCTAATTCTAATTGTCTTTCATAAACTGTTCCTCGAAACATTAACTGCTCCGCATTCTACTCTGCGTCTTATATATCATACCGCGGCTTCAATCAATCCATCAACATTTTACAGGAAGAAAAGGATCTGCAACAAATTCCAATTATATAGCCACATATTCATATTATGGCATAGCCTCTAAGTGGAAATATGCAAACTTCAGTGCCACCGTATTTAAAGAATATATATTTATAAAATATCTGAAGTTTTTGAACCACGGGCTTCAATAAGTAAAAATTTAATTTAGCGAAGCGGGATATATACAAAATTTGAGAAGAAGAAAGACACATGAAGAATGTCACCATGTTTCCAAGTAAGAGGTTTACAATATTTCCCAAACCATTTGCTTTTAATCCCGCAATGTGAAGCCAATACAGCAGCACCTATAAATATGTATATCGCCAAGCTTGTGTGTTGAGTGTTTGGTCCCGTAAAGAAGCATTGAAGGTCCAACAATCAATTCTACAAATAAAGCTTTCCATTTCGCAATCCTATTGCAATGAAAATTTTTCTATCAAACTTCAATTCAAATAATTTCAAAACGATCGACTCAAGATTGAAAGTTCAAGAACTGGAAATTGAAAAAGTGGAGAATATAAAGCAAGATTAATTGCTACCTAAGGTGGCCTCACAAAGCAGCAATAATTTCATCTAGAGAAACAAATATGCCAAAAAATAAACCATATCTTAGCGTCTCCTTAAGGGCTAATGCAATCGCTTCACTATTCAAAAGCACCACACCTTTCCTGAAAATGAGCATTACATTGTTATTTTCATTACACATCATCTTTGCTTTACAATGACACTTGTATCTGTAAGTAAAACCTAGCGCAGCTAATAGTTGTCACAACTATTGGAAGCGGAAGTGATTTTGGATTGAGAAAAGCTTTAGCCTCAGTCAAAATTAGAGATTTCAAAATTTTTTAATTTAACCGAAATATGCAATCAAATATTGCATGATATATAAATACACTTTGTATGTTAATATTGAGTATTAATCCATAACTTTTACAAATTATATTTTGTAATATTTATGGATAATATCCATTTGCCAATATCATTTCATGATTTTTAGAACAAAATGGAAAAATTATAAAAGGTTAGAACAAATCTTTTTAAACCGAGTTTACAAAAAATGCAAACTAAGTAAAAAGACAAAAAATTTGAATTGTTTATGATGAAACTCATTTGTTAATTCAAGATATATGATCAGTAAAATTCTCATTTTTATGCTCTCTTCCTTTACTTTTGAGAACTAGAGAAAATCTAATTTCCCTCTTCTATTTTTCAAGAACGAAAAGGAAAACTCATTTCCATTTTTCTTCTCTTCTCTTCTCTTCCTTTTTTTTTTCTTTTTCTTTCTTCTTCCTTCCTTTTTCTTTTCTCACTTTTTTTTCCTCCTCATTTTTTTCTTTGAGTTTGTTTTTATCTATATAAAAATGCATTAATTGCAAGGTAATATGGCAAATTCATTGCATGGCAAGATGACAAAGTAGCATTAATCACACATTAATGCTATAACACAAGGTGATATATTTGCACTAATGGCTTAATGTAATGTGTCAAATAAATAAAGAAGGATGGTGAAAGAAACAATGTCACATTAATCATAGTAATTACTTTAATATATTATTGTGGTTAATTTAATTAACAACTTAATTAAATTATGATAATTTTAATTAACACTTTAATTAAAATTATATAGAAGAAATAGTTAAAATTAATTAATATTAATTTTAATTCAAATAACATGAGTGATGATCATTTCTAATTTAATTCCCAATTAAATCAATCCCTATATCATAAATATTAACTAATTAAATAAATTAATTTGGGTGTGACTTATAAGGTCAATAATTTTATTGGAATAGAAATATAATATTAACTCGTTAATATTATATCGGTAAGTATCCTTTTGAAATTCTCCTTTTAATTATCGATAAAATATCGAATATTAGTTTGACCTTTAGATCATGATATTAAGTCATCTTATTATGATTTCAATATTGATTAGGATCATAACATGTCAAACCCTATTGGTCAATATACTGAAGAGTGGTAATTTGTGTTCTGATTAAAATAAGACTTATCATTATTAATCTAATTAATAATATCGATCTTATATCAAATAAGTTATATTTCTCCTAACCAGAAATTTATTTTATCGGAACCAAAATATTAGGTTCATTAGGATCTTACTCTGGTGCTGCAGAGTAACGAGTCCTACTATTGGTAATCTAATATCTCACTCATGACTAACTGTGGTTACTACGAGTCAAATTATCAAGCGTGAATAGCCTAGTACAAGATAAGAGTACTTTCACAGCCACATATGAAAAGACAGTTTTGACACTTCAAGTCAAAGAATTTTAAGTCATAAAAGACTCATATATTATTATCAAGATAATAACTGTTGATATCAAGCACTACCTGTGCAATTATTATCAGGCGTCATTGTTCGATACTCTTAACTCTTTAAAAATCCACTGGTTTATCCAGGTATCACTATATCATGGCAAATGAGATTATTCATCAAAATAAACCATGTGATAACCTAGAGGCTTAATGAATGCCTAATTCATTGTCATTTTCCGGTTATGAATATTTTTAAAATTATCTTTTACAAGAGATATAATAAATTTTCTGTGAATAATCAATGAGTTGTATATTTTATAGTATATTGTAACTACTACATTTATAATATAATCAACAACTTGAATATTTTATTTATTACGAATGTAAAATATACGCGTGTCCTTTATGATACATTATTTAATATATAAAAAGAAGTGAATACATTAGGATATACACAACACAGATAATGATGATGATGATAATAATAATAATAATAATAATAATAATAATAATAATAATAATAATAATATATTGCCAGCAACTCTGACCAAAGAGGAAAAAAGAAAAAGTTTGCTAATAGATCATGTCCCAAGACATCAAGAACACAAAGGACAAAGTCAAACAAAGGTTTAAATGGCAGTTCACAGTACACCCACCTGCCAAAACAGAATTCTTTGCATAGCAACACCCTCCGGCCATATTGGAAAAACAATATAAGCAGCAAATCTCTCATGGGCCCTTATTTTATCAGCAGTATCCTCAAAGCAATTTTCATTGTAATTAAATTATTAGCACCTGCGAGAGGAGATTGCATAATTATGGCTCAACATTCAGTACATACAACTTAGTGATGACATATGGAAACACTTCTACCCTTCACTTCCATATGCCTGTAGGCCCAAATACTTTTTAAGGGTTCAAATCTAATAAAGAACTTTGCTAATTAATGAGAAAATGAAAAAATCTATAAATAATTATAACCTAATGAAATTGGGTTGAACTTTGCCTTACAAAATAAAAATTCACATTTCCAATGTTGATTAGAGAGTTTAAAGATTGAGATGCAATGCAACCTCCAAAGCAGTAAATCTTAATAATGATTCCAGGGAAGAAGGAAAAAAAAAACATCTAAATTTTTATATTAACTCCAGTTGTATAAAGAGCCAATAAAATACTGGTTCTCTACATAAATAAAGTGTTGGGCTGTATGAATGGCATTCACATAAGTTGTATGTATGCTCATATTAATGAGGACATTCTTCCCACACACCAAATTCTGTCATACAAAATATTCAATAAACTTCAGTAAGAAGTTACATTTGCATGCACAAATATTTACACAACGGCTCAAGAAAAACATGAAAGAGTCAATTACCATCAATTGAATAAAATATCACTTTCTTTGTGGCTTCTCTTCGGTCATTTGAGAATTGTGTCCTTCGGAATCCTCTAACAGAATTTGAATCCATTAAACGAAAAATCTCCATTACCACACAAGGGGAAAAAATAACTATTATGGTCAACAAAATAATAGAAAATCAATTTAGCCAAATTCATTCACATGATCTAAAACATGAAATTTAGAACATAAAATAAGTTTAATCAAGATAGAAGACGTAGAAAAGAACCTGATTTCGCCGATTTCATCGTGACAGGAACTTTTCTCATTTTCTAATTCAGTGATGGAATTCTAAAATCTTATTATTTTCTTTTATCCCTATTCAACTTTATATAAGAGTTAAGAGTCAGTAACAAAAGAGACTTAGTCCACATAATATAATAATCATGGGTCATCCATTACACCTATATTATTATCTAGCTCATATTAATTATCCATACTAAATTAATTAATGAAGTATTGCATAAATAAAGAATTGATTAGATTTTTAAGACCTTTTATTTTGTAATATATCTTTATTTCTCAATTAATGAGCCCACAACTATAATTAGATATAAAATATATCTAACATTCTCCCACTTGGGCTAACTAATTGAAAATCTATTATAAAAGACTTCTTATTCTCGCTCGATTTAATAAAATCATGGCAAAAACCATATTATTCAAGAATATGGCACCTTCCATGGTCACATTTACCAATAATCCTATCAATCATAAGCACATTGTGGTAATGTGGCAGGATTAGTTAACACTCACTTTATGATCAAACTTGATGTGTTGATTTTCTTATCAGTCAATGATTTCTTATTTGAATGCAACACAAGTACACATAAAAAATCCTTTATGACTTCAAATGAAGTCTGTGTATTATATCGTACAATTCTTTATGTGTCTCAAGATATACAACCAAGACTATAAACTTTAATGCCCCATGTCTTTGCTTAAGACGACACTAATCTTAAGACTTTAATTAATCAGATTTGATATACATCACATTATATTTTTTTAATAAAAATATAACCTTTAATATTTTCCTACGAAAATACAATATTAAATATTTTCCAATGAAAATATACCATCAAATATTTTCCAATGAAAATATATACATAACTATATTGATGATCATCAATTTAACAAAGTACATTACACTAATGTATAAAGTACAAACCAAAATACATAAAGCAACAAGAAAGCCTCCCACTAATTCAAAGTATCAAAAGTCGACTTTAGACCCATACTTATGATATGTCTCTGAAAAGCATTGGGTTGAATACCCTTAGTAAAGGGATCAGTTACCATATCATCTATACCGATATACTCTATTTCAATACCACCTTTCTTTACTAGTTTTTTTAATGCCAAATATTTAATTTTCTTATGCTTAGACCTAGTGATATTCTTATTGTTCTTTGCAAACAATATAGCCGGCAAATTATCACAATACAATTTTATGGGCATGTAAATGGAATCAACAATTGACATTTCTATAATGAGATTTTGTAGCCAAACAACTTGTACAGCTGCACCATTACATGCTACGAACTTAGCTTGCATCGTGAAAGACGAGATTAAAGACTATTTAACATTTTTCCAATATACAGCCCTACTAGCTAATGTAAAAACATAGCCTAACATGAATTTTCTGTCATCAGAACAACCAATAAAATCTGATTCAAAATAACTAACCAACTCAAGGTTTTCAACTTTTTTGTATGTCAAGATGTAATCCTTGGTCCCTTTAAGTAATCTTAAAACTCTTTTAGCCGCAATCCAATGGTCCATTCCAGGATCATATTGATATCTACCCAGAATACCAACTGCAAGTGCAATGTCCGGTCTAGTGCACACTTGAGCATGCATCAAGTTTCCTACTGTACTAGCATAGGACACTGTTTTTATTGATTCTCTCTTAACTTCTTTCCTGGGAGACTGTGTCAAGCTTAATTTATCACCTTTAGCAATTGGCACATCCCAAGACCTACAGTCTTGCATATTAAATCTTTTCAATATTCGCTCAATATATGCTTTCTGAGAGAGACCTAAAAGATTTTAAGATCTATCCCTTTGGATTTCAATTCCAAGGACAAAAGATGTTTCTCCAAGATCTTTCATATCAAAATATTTAGACAACAACTGCTTTACCTCATGCATTATTCCTAAATCATTGCTTGCAGGCAGTATATCATCAACATATAGTATCAGAAAGATATACCTGCTCCTACTGATCTTAAGATATATGCATCTATCAACTTTACTCTCGATAAATCCCAAAGAGGTGATCACACCATCAAATTTCAGGTATCATTGTCGTGAGGCTTATTTCAGACCATAAATAGACTTTTTGAGTTTACATATAAGATGGTCCTTACCATCTTTCTGAAAACCTTCAGGTTGTTCCATATAAACCTCTTCATTCAAGAATGCAAGTTTAACATCTATATGATCTAGCTCCATATCAAAATGAGCTATTAGTGCCATGATTACTCTAAATGTATCCTTCGAGGATACAGGAGAAAAAGTTTCATTATAATCAATTCATCCTCTCTGAGTTAATCCCTTGGCAACTAATATGGATTTAAACCTCTTTATATTCCCTTTAGAGTCTTTCTTGGTCTTATAGACCCATTTACAACCGATAAGTCTACAACCTTCGGGTAATTCAACAAGCTCCCATACCCATTACAATCCATAGATTACATTTCATCTTTTATTGCATCACACCACAAATCATATTAGGAACTGGAAACAGTTTCTTCAAAAGATGTGGGATCAGTAATATGACCAATATCATAATCAATCTCCTCTATATAGACCACATAATCAGAGGAAATAACATGTTTCCTTTTCCTGCTTGACCTCCTAAGAGGAACTTGTGCAATTACATCCTATGATGATGAAGCCTTATTTAAATGTATAGGCTCCTCCTGAATTGGATCAATCACAGGCGTAGTATCTAACATTGCAGGTTGCTTGGGTATAGGAATATGTATGACCTTAGTCTACTTGTCCTGCCTTGTGATCTCAGAGTGATCACCCTTATCAATTACATCAAATTCTAAAAATTTAGCTATTTGTGAATAAAAAATTCTAGAATCCCCTTCTCTACAATAGAATTTGTAGCCTTTAGAATGATCTAGATACCGTATAAAATAGCAATGAGTAGACCTAGACCCTCAACAGGATTGTAAATGCATACCTTTAAAAGACAACCCTAAACTCGAAAATGATTCAAACTAGGTTTTCTTTTGGTCCACAATTCAAACGATGTTTCAAGTACAGAGTTGTTGGGAATTCTATTGAGGATATATAATGAAGTTTTTATAACCTTACCCCCCAAAAAGTTTGGAAGATTTTACCTTGACATCACGCTCCTTGTCATTTCATTTAAGGTATAATTCTGCCTTTTGGCCACACCATTCTGTTTAGGACGACTCGGCATAGTAAACTGAGCTAATATTCCACAGTCCTCCAAGTATTTGGCAAAAGGACCTTTTACCTATCCTACAACACTGTATTTGCCATAATACTCTTGACCTTAATCAGATCTAACAATCTTGATAACTTTTCCCAGCTGTTTCTCAACTTCAGTCTTAAAAAATTTGAATTTATCAAGAGATTCAGACTTTTCTTTAATTAAGTACAGATATCTATATTAGAAAAAATTATCAATGGATGTTATGAAATATTTGTTATTACATATTGTGGGTGAATAAGGTTCACATATATCTATATGGATTATCTCTAAGAGATTTTAACTCCGAATATATCCCTTTTTTCTTAATATTGGTCAGTTTACTCCTACAACAGGCAACACATGTTTCTAGGTTACTGAAGTCAAGGGCAGGCAAGATATTATCCTTGATTAGCCTTTCTATCCTTTCCCTAGAAATGTGGCCAAGCCTTTTATGCACAACATGGAAGATTTATCCTTTATTAGGGGTCTTTTGGCAACATGTTCAACAATAATTGATGTGGAATAAATCTCATTTGAACTTAAACATACTTGATACAGACCATATGACAAAAGCAACGATCAACTACTTTTGAATCAAAAGTTATATTTACAACTGCATCTTTAAATACAAAAGCATAGCCTATTTTGTCTAATTCAGATATTGATATCAAGTTTCACCTAAATGACGATATGTACAAAATATTTTTCAAAAATAGTTCAAAACCAGTGTCTAGATTCAAATGGACATTGCTAATAAAAATAATTTTCACTGTGTTATTGTTGCCAACTGTGAGTACTGACTCTTCTTTATTTGGCTTCCTCTTTTTTATGAACCCCTACAACGTGAATGCAATATGTTTAGTTATTTTACTATTAAGCCACCAAGAACTAGAAGTGGCATCAACCAAATTGGATTCACAAACAACAATACCAAAAGAGTTACTTGCAAGCTCACACTTTTCTAACCAAGCTTTGTATTTCAAACAATTATGCTTTTTTCTGACATTTTTTTTTACAAAAGAAACATTTAAGTTCCTTTTTCATAATAGTTTTATCAACACCTACAGCACCAGATCAGGCAGACTCTTTATCAAAACCAGGAGCATTAGGTTTAGCTTTCTTACCTTTTCTTTTGCCTTTCCATTGAGGACCTGATACAAGAAGCGCAGTACTAACCTGACTTGCCTTTAGCTTCTCTTCCTTAGGTACATATATGGCAATGAAAGTATTAACTATTCATGGATCCTCCCTTGAGTTGTATGCAGTAATGAGCATCTCAAACTTTAGTGGTAAAGTATCGAGGAGAATTATTCTAAGGTTTTATAGCTTATTCTATATATGGACAATAATGAGAATGTATTTCTTGACATCTCCTACTCCCTTATACTTCATGGAGTATAGCTGCTTCAAAAAGGTACCAATCTTAGCATTGATGGATACTTGATAATGCTGAGAAACTGCAGTTAGAAACTCTTTTACTATATTAGTTTCTGGTAAACCGTTCAATATGTGCTCTAGAATTAACCTTTTTATGGTCAAATAACATACGTGGTCCATTTTGTACCATGTTGAATGTAGCTCTTTATCAACCATTGAACTCTCAATAATTAGGTCAGTTGGTTTAAGAGTTGTTATGACAATATCAATACCTACCAACTCCATAGCTAATTCCACATCTCACTTTCACGTTTTATAGTTAGAGCTAGTCAGCATTTCAATAGTCACTGCATTATTATTAATTAAGAAGGTGACTAAAAAAATCAACAATGTAACACTTTATTACAAGACAATGATAATACTTAAAGCCATATAAGAATATTAATCCAAGAATTTCAGCAAGAAAAATTAATTTCCAGATGCAATAATTTTATGCCTACGCATAAATATTATGAGTTAAAATAATTTATCTCTTAAAATGTCACAAAATTTCTCAATTATAGCTTTCAAAAATTAATTTAGAATTTTCTAAATTAATTCAGGTTAAAACCAAGCAAAAAAAGGCCTACATGAGTGAAAAATAACCATATAGGAACTTAATTGAAAATTTTAAAAACTTTAGGGACAAAAACGGAAGGAATGGAAAGTGGGTAGCTGCGCGCGTGTGTGGCACATACGCTTGACGCAACAGGCGTGTTTGTCTAGATGCACCTATGTGCGCACCAAACTGCCTTCTCCCACCATTCAACACATGCCCACACGCACGCTAGGCGCGTGCATTACATGCGCTTGGCTCATCAACCTCCTCTAACTCTATTTTTTACAATTTTTCAGTCAAATTTTCGCGAAAACAATTGTCAAATCCCATTTCTCCTTAATTCAATGAGAAAAACACGAAAATGGCTCTAAAAATATGTAATTTGGCTTTAATGCCACTTGATAGAAAATCAATTTAGTCAAATTCATTCCTATGATCTAAAACATGAAATTTAGAGCATAAAACAAGTTTAATTGAGATAGAGGACATAGAAAAGAACCTGATTTCGCCGATTCCATTGTGACAGGAACTATCTGAATGAGTTTGCACTAAGAACTTATCTCATTTCCTAACTCATAATGATGAAATTCTTAAATATTTACCTTTTCCTTTATCCTTATCCAACTTTATATAGGGGATAAAAATCAATAATAAGAGAGACTTAGCCTACTTAATATAATAATCACGGGTCGTCCATCACACTCATATTATTATTTGGCCCACATTAATTATTTACACTAAATTAATTAATAAAATCTTGCCTAAATAAAGAATTAATCAAATTTTTAAGACTCTTTATTTTGTAATATATTTTTATTTCTCAATTAATGAGCTCACAACCATAATTAGATATAAAATATATCTAACACAAAATACACACCTGAGAACAAAACTAACCATCCCACTTTGGTCCTTGACTTTCTGACCAAGGTTTTGAATAAATTACCTAAACATGTCAAGCTTCAACATCGTGCTCACTAACAGGAGCATCAAAAACTCCCTTATATTGGCTAGAATTCTTTCAATCCTAAGGAAAGCATCGTCATATGAAATTTTTAGTTTCTTAATCCCACGGAGTTTTACAGACTTGAGCTGGGCCATCAATTTTCAAATGCAAATCATGCCCTGGTTCTCTTGGAAAACCATAAACATTTACATACCCTGCTTAATTAGTACAATCACAATCAATAGAGAGAAAAAGCCGATTTCACATTTCGAAAAAAATTAATGAAAATATGCTACTATTTCATCCTTCAGCAATATGACCCCTAAAGTTCTATCACACACACACACACATATAAGGAATTCTATGGTGCACTTGGTTTAAAACCATTGAGTGCACCACAGAAGCCTTTTATTGATTGTCACCACAGAACAACATGTAACACTCATTTAACTTACTAAGTGCCAACATAAACTTTAGCCCGTTCATTATGCAAGTCCCTATCACACACTTCGTTGCCATTCCTTTTCGCCGCTACCGCATGTGATGCTATGAAATTACTGATTTCAATGGATCTTATCAAATCTTAAAATCTTCTACTTGAGGGATAATTGTAAAAATTGTACCAAATCTTTCACTTTGTTACAATTTGATACCAAATCTTTTAATTGTTATAAATTGGTACCAAACCTTTCAAAAATATTACCATTTGATACCAAATCAAAATTTTAGTCAAACAAAATGATATGTC
Organism: Balakata baccata; assembly: GCA_949630135.1. Lineage (NCBI taxonomy): Eukaryota > Viridiplantae > Streptophyta > Magnoliopsida > Malpighiales > Euphorbiaceae > Balakata > Balakata baccata. The sequence goes on from CATIWF010031654.1 coordinate 42,033, forward strand.
AGCATATAGGCATACCACGTTAGTTGGGCAACATGCCACGTCAAATTTTTTTACTAAAATTTTGACTTTGGTACCAAATTATAACATTGTTGAAAGGTTTGATACCAATTCTACCAATTTGTAATAAAGTGATAAGAATTGGTATCATTTGTGCAATTAGCCCTCTGCTTGTTGATGGATTTTTGTTTTTTTTCAAGAATGACTTAAGGTGAGAGGGCAACATGAGGAGAGCGGCAAAAAGGGCTTGTGAAGAGAGGCAATAGAACAACCCACTCCCTCTCGTTGCTGCCGTAGATGTTGTCATGGAACTACCAATTTGAACGGATCTGATAGGATCTTAAGAGCTTTCTGCTGGGTATGGATGCTTTTTTTCTATTATTGTCTTTTGAAAGAAGAGAAAAAAGAGATCAGCTCGATGTGAGAGGGCAGAAGAAGGAGAAAAGGGAGGCAGAGAGGGCAACAGGAGGAGAGGATTCTACACAGCAACTGAGAATCAATAATTGCAATCATGAAAGAGGAGAGGGCAGCGAAGAGAACAGCTCAAGGAAAGGGATAAGGGTTTAGGGTGCATAAAGACCAAAAAAGGATATTGTGAAGACTCGAACGATATCGTTTTTCTATGGGGCTATTTTGTTTAGTTCACTATAATAGCTACAATATTTTTTTTTTTGCAGACGCTTTATTATAGTAATAGATAATAAGAGTATAATTTGCATATATATATCCATATATAATTAATTATCTTAAACCTAGATATCCCTGCAGTATTTCAATATGCACAGATTGATACAACTAATACATATGCTCCAACAACAACAAAAAAATGAATAAATACTAATATTAGTCTTGGCATGAATAAATATCCTACTATACGTAACTAGTCTGCTTCTGCTATATATATTATATATATACAGGGCGAATCAAAAAGCTAATCTCAATTGGATAAATTTTTATTTATATAATAATTTTTAATAATAAAATATATATTTCTAATAAATTTAATAAAAAAATTATGATAGAGTAAAGATAAATTTTAATATGGGAGCGAAATATATATTTATTTTTAAAATTTAATTAGAGAATATAGACAAATATCCCTTTATCCCTCGTATGGATTCGCCCTGTATACATACTTATATTCTTATATATACTTATATATTCTTATATTCCTTCTTATAAATGGAGTACAGAAAACACCAGCACACGGTTCCCTAGCAAAAAAAAAAACAAAGTAATAAGGAAATAAGTCAATTCTACGACAAAAAGACATTTCATACGTCAAATTTTGATAGACTAACCAAATTTAATTTGTACCATATAATATATACAATTTTGATATGCTTATCTACTGTATATGTCTCCACGCAAATCAAAATCATATAATTAATGTACTTAAATATTAATTAATTCCCTTGAATATCACTCATTCATTACCAATAAGTTAAAATATCGGTCCACCTAACTTGAAAAGAGACACTTAACATTTCTTTTCATTGTCCCCCTAAGGCCCCACCACTCTAATTACATATATGTTTTTAATTATATTTCTGAAGTTAATTGAATTAAAAAAAGTCATAATTATTCTGATAATTCCCAGTATACACACCGGCCAAAAGTCTGAATTACTATAAGAATAAAAAAAAGCCACCATATATTCCCATTTTCCATGTTCCTTCTCAATTTCCAAGTTCCACATCTACTTCACCAATATACAGAAAGTCTTTCTTCAACCTTAGTTATACAATCTCTTGCCTTTTTGTTAGGTAAAAAATATTCATCTATCAGCAAAAGAATGAGTACTAGTGATATCATGATGGGCTACAGCAAGATTGGAAGGAGATCATGGAGTGGCGGAGGCAGCAGAGGATTCAGACTAAGCCCAAAAAGATTTACAGTTCAAAGGCTGAGGTCAAGGTTCGTATACTTGTTCAGACTTTTAAGGAGATGGAAATCTTCGTATGGAGAAGCAGTTCAATCTTTGAAGAGAGGTATGAAGAGGAACAATATCAGCAGCAGCAGAACAAATTTAGTGGTTCATGACTGCAGAATCAGAACTTTTGGTCGATCTAATTCTTTCTATTCTGAAGCCATTGCAGATTGTTTGGAGTTCATTAAGAGGTCTTCCTAATATTAGCTTCTTCTTTTTTTCCTGCCTATAATTAATTTTGATGATCTTTGTATAAAGGATTTCTGTTTCTTTCTTTCTTATTTGTTTCTTATTGCTGTTTTGTTCTTCCTGTATAATTTTCTCTCTGTGTGTATATTTCATCCTGAGTTTTGGAGATGTCATGAATTTAATTAATTTCTTTGACATAATGAAATTAATGTTTGAGTTTATATATTAATTTTTGTTAATTATTACTGTTATTTATATTGGTGAATTGTGTGATCATATCACGGATCTTTTTTTTTTAAATCAATTTTTTTATAAATCACACCCTGCCATTATGCCATATATAAATGGAGATAGATGCATATGGTGGCAAATGGGAAATGGCAATAATCTTATTTAATTGGTGAAGAAGGATGAAAGTTCAAACAGGAGGAAAATAATGAAGATTCTAAAACATTGTAGTCAGTATTGTACCACCTAATGCGCTGCTATTATTTGACTAATTAAACGAAAGTTGGATTAAAAAGAAAGGGATGATCCTATATAATCAAATTTCAAAGCTTTTGTTGAAAATTTAGAAGGAGAGATGGCACAATAATGTCTTTGGAACTTTATGAAGAGGTCATAAATTATGCCTTAATGATGAGATTAATGGAGAGTCCATTTTTTTTCAAAAAAAATTTTATTGGCTGGAGATATCTCAATGATCATTAATCATTGTCATTGCTAATTACCATTTTTCCTCTAATCTACTCAAGTGTAGGCGGTGGGGACGGGGGTGGGCTAAACTTTTGGAGATTGGGTCAATTCAGGTGTACAGAATCTCCTAATGCTTCAAGGTTGGCACAATAAATATAGAGGATTTTACATGAAGTGCCCAAATTTAACTTCCTGTTTTTTTTTCAAGATTACCCATACTTTTATCCCTTTTCATTTTTATCAAATATACTTTTCATTGTTACCCATTTTTTCAATTTTATTTATTTTTTCTTCTCCATCCTTCTCCTAAAAAAAACTTAAGAAGTTTCGGTCTGCTTTAAATTCCATAACTGCAACTCAAGATTCTTCAGCTTGCAATGCAGAACGACATCATCAGTAATCGCACCAAGAAGTTTGCCTTTCTCAAGCTTGGCTCATCCTAGTCGTCTCCTCCATCCTTGCAGTTTTCCAACTAAAATCTACCCGCCATCGTCTTCTATTTCCTCTTTGGTTTGCTTTAATTTTTTCTTTTGAAAATCACTATATGAGGGAGGAGAGCATTTGGTGATGTCTTTAGTAACTAGAGAAAGGCCACTGATGAGCCTTCCTACATCCTTGAATGAAGTCATAGCATTCTTGAAAAGGTGAGTACAAGAGGAGATGAGGTAATACTGGAAAAAGAGTGGAAGATATCAAGTAATACGTTTTCCTGCATTGCTTGTGATTCGTATGTTGAATCGTCGATCGAAAGCTTGGTTGTGTTACGTTTTTTTTGTTTTTTTTGTTTTTTATTGTAAAAATCATTAAGATATTTTCAATTGTTCTTTTTGTTTTTTTACTGTAAAAACCACTAAAATATTTTCAAGATATATAGAAAGTATTTCTATAGAATTCTCAAAGGTATTCTCAATGAATTCTTTTCAAAAAATTTTCAAGATATCTCTAAGGTATTCACATGGAATTCTCAAAGATATACCTAAGGTATCCCTTGATAATTCTTAAGATAAATCCAAAGTATTTCCGAGATATTTCCGATGTATTTCTAAAGAATTCAGAAGGTATACCCAAAATATTTCGAAATATATACCAAAATGTTTATTTGAGAATTTATGATATTTTGAATTTTGATGGAATTCTATTTTTTTTCTTTTTTAATAATCAATTTTTCTTATTCTAGTTTTTTGTTCTTTATTAGTGAAAATTGAACCAATGTATGCCAAATATATACTGTCTATACATATTTTGAGGTGATTTTAAAATTTATATACTATTATAATTTTAGAAAATTATTTTTGGTAAAATTGAAAAAAACTTTTAGCGTCGATAAAAATGTAAAAAGATATTTGTTTTGAGGTATTTTTATAAAATTCCCATATATATATATATATATATATGAACGTAATGCAAGCCCAAGAAATATCATAGTTGTAACTCGTACACGCTTGAGCACATTGGCATAAATACATTTAAATATTTACTAAAACTATAAAAGAAGTAAACTCACAAATCACACAGAAAATTGAATATGCTTTAAAGTGTTTTTACTACTCAACGAAGAAATATTGACGCATAAAATATGGTTGCGCATTTGCAATTTTATGAGCAACCATATTAGCAAATCAAGACACCCAATTACAAAACAAACGAGTTACTTAGCCGAATTAGAATAAGCATTCTAAATTCCGAAATAATACAAGTTGCCACCACTTTACAATCAATTTCTATCCTTTTCAACTTTTGTAGAGTGAAGATAAAATCTATAGAAAAAACCTTGAAAAAAGTCATGTATTATTTATTAATTATTGTTTGCAAAGTTACATTTATAATTGAAAAAAGCATTTACATTTGCATGAGAATTGAATAAAAGAATATTATATTCCTTTAAAAAAAAGAATAAAATGCAAGAGAATATGGATGAGTCAATACAAAATTCTTCTAATTTAACCAAAGGTTTCAAGTTCGATTCCTGATAATACAATTACTTTAAAATTTTTATAAATAGGAGTGTTCATAGTTCAATTTGATCGGTTTAAACTAAAATCTATAACCAAACCAATAAAATCGACTTTTAAATATCTCAAATTTTAACCAAACTGATCACTATTTAACATATGCAAACCAAATAAATTAAAATATCATAAACATTCAACATGCATTAGCTTAATAAATCACCAAATTACAATTGATAAACTGGTTTTCAAAAATTATTCCTCTTCTTGTTAGTTTGTTCACAATGTAGAAAAACTCAAGTAATTAAAACGAAAAAAGAATTAATAAATACAAATAAAAAAGCATATATAAAATAAATAGAATTAGTTAACACTTACTTTATTAATATAAAAAATAGATGATACAAATAAAATTTTTTATTAAACTGCTATTAAAAAAAAATACTACACAATGAAAATGTGTTAATGTTAAAAGTTAAGATTTTTTCTATAAATAATTAAAAAAGTATAGGTTGATAGAAAATCAATTTAGCAAAAATCAATTACAGGATCTAATACATGAAATTTAGTACATAAAATAAGTTTAATCGAGATAGAAGACGTAGAAAATAACATGATTTTACCGAATTTATCATACCAGGAACGATCTAAATGAGTTTGTACCAAGAACTTCTCTTGTTTCCTAATTCAGAATTATAGAATTTTAAAACCTTATTCTTTTTATTTATCCATATTCAACTTTATATAGGGTTCAGAGTCAGTAACAAAAGAGACTTAGCCCACATAATATAATAATCATGAACCGTTCATTACACACATATTATTATCTAGTCCAAATTAATTATCCATACTAAATTAATTAATGAAGTATTACCTAAATAAAGAATTGATCAGATTCTTAAGGCTCTTTATTTTTTAATATATCTTTATTTCTCAAATAATGAGCTCACAACCATAATTAGATATTAAATATATCTAACATTCTTCTACTTAGCTAATTAATTAAAAATCTATTACAAAAGACTTCTGATTTCTGATCAATTCAATAAAATCATTGGCAAATAATCATGGCAGAAACCACATTATTCAAGAATATGACACCTTCCATGCTCACATTTACCAATAACTTTATCAATCATGAGCAAGTATGGTAATGTAGCAGGATTAATCAACACTCACTTTATGATCAAACTTTATGTGTTGATTTTTTTATCAGTCAGTAATTTCTTATCTGAATGCAACACAGGTATGCATAAGAAACCATTTATGACTTCAAATGAAGTTTATGTATGTCTTAAAAACTTTATATCGTACGATTCTTTATGTATCCAAAAACATACAACTAAAGCTATAAACTTTAATGTCCTATGTCTTTTCTTAAGACGATACTAATCTTAAGATTTTAATTTATCAAATCTAATATATATTACATTATATTTTCCAATGAAAATTTAGCCTTTAATATTTTCCCACAAAAATACAATATCAAATATTTTCCAATGAAAATATACTATCAAATATTTTCCAATGAAAATATATACATATTGCATTTATGATCATTAATTTACAAAGTACATTATACCAATATATAAAGTACAAACTAAAATACATAGAGCAACAAGAAAGCCTCCTATTAATTCAAGGTATCAAAAGTCGACTTTAAACCCATATAATGATATGTCTCTAAAAAATATTGGATCGAATACCCTTGGTAAAGGGATCAGCTATCATATTATATGTACCAATATGCTCTATTTCAATATCACCCTTTTTTACTAGCTCTTTTAATGTCAAATATTTGATTTCTATATGCTTAGATCTAGTGATATTCTTGTTGTTTTTCACAAACAATACAACCGATAAATTATCACAATACAACTTTATGGGCATGTCAATGGAATCAACAATTGATATTTCTACAATGAGATTTCGTAGCCAAATAGCATGCATAGCTGTACCATAACATGCTACAAACTCAGCTTGCATTGTGGAAGACGAGATTAAGGACTATTAACACTTTTCCAAGATACAGCCCCACCAGCTAATATAAAAATGTAGCCTGATGTGAATTTTTTGTCATCAAAACAGCCAGCAAAATCTAAGTCAGTATAACTAACTCAAGATTTTTAACCTTTTTGTATGTCAAGATATAATCTTTAGTCCCTTTAAGGTTTTTCAAAATTCTTTTAGCTATAGTCCAATGGTCCATTCCATGATTAGATTGATATCTATCCAGAATACCAACTGCAAATGCAATGTCTGGTCTAGTGCACACTTAAGCATACATCAAGCTTCGTACTGCACTAGCATATGACACTGCTTTCATTGATTCTCTCTCAACTTCATTATTGGTAGACCGTGTCATGCTCAATTTATCACCTTTAGCAATTTGCACATCCCAAGACTTACAATCTTGCATATTGAATCTTTTCAATATCCGCTCAATATATGATTTCTGAGAGAGACCTAAAATGTTTTGAGATCTATCCTATGGATTTCAATTCCAAGGACAAAAGATGATTCTCTAAGATCTTTCATATCAAAATATTTAGAAAACAACGGCTTTACCTCATGCAATGTTCCTAAATCATTGCTTGCAAGCAGTATATTATCAACATACAGTATCAAAAAGATATACCTGCTCCTACTGATCTTGAGATATATGCATCTATCAACTTTACTCTTGACAAATCCCAAAGAGGTGATCACACCATCAAATTTCAGGTACTATTGACGCAGGGATCTCGGACGTGACATACACGACCTCATATAACATTTTTTATGAGTTTACTAACAAAATATAGTTATTCACCAACTCTAAGACATTGGAATGATGTGAAACAAGTATTACGTTATTTGTGTGGTACATCAGGTATCGATTTATTTTAACCACAAGACTCGAAGTTAGAATTAATTAGATATGCAAATGCTAGATATTTATCTGATCCACAAAAAACTTGATCACATATGGTTTACTTGTTTACATATGGCGAAACTGTTATATCTTGACGTTCTACTAAGCAAACTCTAACTGTCACATCATCTAATCATGTTGAAATATTAACAATTCACAGTGCTAGTAAAGAATGCATATGGTTGAAATTTATAATCCAACATGCACAACTCAAATGATGATAAATTAAAGGGGATAGAATGAAACACGTTTTGTCAAAGTTCTTTTTTACATACGAGATTTAGAAGCAAATAGTTTTAGATGTTCATTAAATTCGATCTATTGATAATTTGACAGATTTATTTATCACAACAACGTTTGAGAATGTGGTAAACAAAATTGGTATGCGCCGACTATGAGATCTTTGTTAGAAGTCATGTTATATGAGGAAGAGATTCTAAACATTGTACTATTTTCCCCTTAACCTAAGTTTTGTCTCATTAAGTTTTCCTGACAAGGTTTTTAATGAAACAATATTATTGCATAAGTTTCTACATGAATAATATACTATTTTTCCTTCATGAATATTTTTTCCACATGGTTTTTCTTAGTAAGATTTGGGTACTGTTGGATGTTTATCATTCTCTATAGATAGATTTTCTTATACAAATAGAACTCTAGCTATATTTAGATTGAAAGTTTTCAAATGAGTGATAATGAACAATCTATAAATTTATGTCAAATATATCATTTGTCCGCTTAAAAAAGTTCAAAATTCGTGGATTTTGAAAAATCACTCATTCATAAAAAATTTTCATTTTTTAAGGATTTGTTTTCCCACCTCATAACTATAAAAGTTCAAAATCTATAGATTTTAATTAATGATGGATTATTACCAGATTTTTTATTTCAAGATTATCTCTAATAAATTAATAATATTCTGAAACTATCATTAATCACTTTTCTTTTAATTTCAACTTATTATTATTATTATTATTATTATTATTATAGTGTTAATACATAATAAATTATTAATAAAAAATATTTTTTAGCAGTATAATTAAATATTATAACGTATAATAATTTTATTTTTTATTTTTCAATTCTTAAAATAACTAATTTTATTTTTAAATTTTTTAAGTATATAGTGAAATTGATTATTATCAATATTTAATAAAGGTTAAAATTGAAAATTAATTGTTAAATCTATTGATTATGATATTAAATCAAATATAAATATAAAGGTAATTACATCATCAATTCATTGATTTTATAGTCAAATTAAATAGATTTCACAATAAATGAATTTTATTAAATCTATTAATTTTTAAATCTCTCAATCCAAACAAAGCATCTAATATATTATATTTTTATACCTATAAATAGGTGTTACAATCAATGAAATGATATAATAACAATGAAATAATTATTATTTCTTCTACTCTTTCTTTATTTTTTTTATTAGTCTTTATTTTACAACATACTAGCTTTTGTTGAGATTTTTTTAAAAAATAATTTTTATTAACTAAAAAGTAACTTTTACAAAATTAAATTTAAATAATTTTTTATTTACAACTATGCGAATTGATATATAAATATTTTAATTGAAAATGTTAAAATTTTAACACAAGTTTTAGTATATATATATATATATATATATTATTGGACTCGTTATTAATTACAAATTTTTTATACAAATTTTAGATTTTACATTTCAATATTAATAGAACTCTTATTCATATATAAAGTCTTAATGTTACTGATAGAGCACATGTTTATCTCAAATATTAAGAGTCATATATAACAAAGAGGCATTGCACATGATTATTAGATATTGGACTTTTCATTAATCATCATTTGATTTTTATATAATTTTTTATTAATTTGCTTCGTTTTATTGTGATATTTTATTCATAATGAACTATAGGAGTACATATTTCTCTCAAATTATAGTAGTCTATTATTAAGAATCATATATAAAATATAGGTAGAAAATATTTTACAATTATTTTGCTTTTTTTCCATATGTTATGATTTGATTAAAAGTTGAAGCAAACATTAATGTGCATTAAACGTGATTATTAGATATTTGTCTTATATGAAAATTACTTATTTATCCATTATTAATAGTCATATATAAAATAGAGATAGTAAGAGCATTTCTAATAGCCTTCTTATTTCACAGTCATTTTATTTGTCCTCCTATTTCCAATCATCTACGTGCGATGCATATAATTTTTAATAATTGATGTCATTATTATTAAATAAATAATAATAATATTATCCAACAAATTAATTTTAGTTACTTTTAATTATCATTAATTAAGTCACATTTAATTTAAATATTAATTATGTTCGATTCTTATACATGTAAATTTTAAAAATTTAACTCGTTATGTATATAAATTATTAAGAAATTTTAACTTCTCAAATAATTTATAAAAATTGTACTCATTATTTTAAAATTTATGTTATATATTATGTGCATAGTTGTAATTTAATTTATATTTACCATTATATAAATTCGATATGTCACTGAAAACCATTGTTGTTTTACTTTGAATGACAATATGGTGTTGTTATTTTTTTTACTGCACGTTCCTAATTTTTTTTGTTAAATTATTTTTTCTTTCTCTTTGATATTAGTTATTTGATTTTTTTATATATAAAATATAGTTACCTAGTTCTAATATATTTGAACTTATAATTAACGCATCTTTCATGTAATCATTATATATTTAACTCGTCATTAAGCTAATTTTGTATTTATATTTTATTCTTATATCATACTATATATAAAAAAATCACGCCAAATTATCTAGATTAGTTTATTTACTATATATAAATTATCTTGTTTATTATTTTTTTTACCGTGCTTTCCTAATATTTTTTTATTAAATTATTTTTTTCTTTTTTCAATATTAGTTATAATTTCTTATATTTAAAACATAATTATCTAGTTCTAATATAATTGAATTTCTAATTAATGAATTATTGATACTATTCACTAATAATCAAATTATTAAATGATAAAATTAACTCAATTAATTTTTACATATATTTTTTTTATTTTGTTTTGTCTTATAAAAGTACATGTTTATCTCAATTTTCATCAAATTACTAATTTTACAGTCATTTTATTTGTCCTATTTATTTCCACTTTTATATATAATAGTTTTTCATTAATGTGCATTACACGTGATTATAAAGTATTGAACTCGTACTATAACTCATATGAAAATTATTAATTTGTCAATTATTAAAAGTTATATATAAAATAGAAGTAGAAAATATTTTATCATCATTTTGTCTGTCCTTCCAAATTACTAATTTGTCAATTATTAAGAGTCATATATAAAATAAAAGTAATAAGTGCTTTATGGTCATTTTATATGTCTTTCTATTTCCAATCATCCATGTGCAATGCATATAATTTTAATAGTTTGACTCATCATTATTACATGAATAATGATAATAATTTTGTCCAGTAAATGAATTTTAATTACTTTTAATTATCATGTAATTAAGTCACGTTTAATTTAAATACTAATCGTTGTTAATTATAATTGATTCTTGTATTTTATATAGAAGTAAATTATATTATACATATTAAATATTTGACTCATTATTAATTACTATTTAGTTTTATATATGTTAATTTATATAAAATTATATTTTTTATTCAATTTAAATTGAATGTGATATAGATTAAATTCTGTAATATGGAATTCAATAAACATTAATTAATTCATAAATTATACAATTTAATACATATTGATTGTATTCAATCCAAGTTTGATATAATATAATTATATATTACTAATTTAGGTAGCAGTAATATAATTTTATAAAAAATTAATAAAAAACTTAAATTATTAATAAAATTATGAATTTTAACTATTTATAATTATCTAGTCTCAATAAAATTAGACTTCTAATTAATTATTAATAATATATATATATATAAATTAAATTATTAACTAAGTTTTTCAGATTGGCTTTTAAGTAATTTTAGCCTCACTTATATATATAGCTTAAGACAGAAACAAATGAAAGAGGGAGAGACAGATAACGCGCATTCACAAAAATTGAGTTCCTTCTTCTTCCCTACCAATTACGCCTCTCTACTGTATGAGTCTTTAGCTACTTTTGTTTAGGGTTTTGCTAATATTATTTATATTTAATTAAGAAAAAAGTTGGATTTTTCATGTCATCAGATTCTTCTTCCTCTGTTTCTGTTGCTCCACCAAATCCTAAACCATTCATAACTGATTATTCCCCTGATGACCTTGCCACCGCCGCTACACCGCCTGTTGCGATCCCCATCTCCTGGCCTGCTGATGGCATCCTCACTCTCGATTGGATCCAATGTCTGACCTCTGCCTTGGACTGGTCCTCAAAAAATCTTTCTCCTTCTGATTTCCCCTCTGTTTTACCTGTTTCCGTCTTCGACTCTCTCATCCTCACTGCTTCCAAGATTCTTCACAAGGAACCTAATTGTGTCAGAATCGACGATTGTCTCTCTCTTCCTGATTCTTCTATTGTCGTTGTTGGAGATGTTCATGGTCAATTCCATGACCTCCTTTCCCTCCTCCGCCGTGCTGGATTTCCTTGTCATAATCGCTTCTTCGTCTTCAATGGTGATTATGTTGATCGTGGCGCTTGGGGTCTTGAGACCTTTTTGCTCTTACTAGCTTGGAAGGTAACTTGCTCATTTCTCTATAAATTCAGCTGCTTCTCTTTGTCATTGATCACTCACAGATTTCCACCTTAATCATTAAATCATCTTTCTTTATTTATCCACAATATTGCCTTAAGATTAGTTTATTACTATATAATTCAAGTCTCAAACAGTATATTCTACTATGGTGACTTCCAAAATGTAATGCATTCGAAAAGCTGATTTTTTTTTTTTTTTAAAAAAAAACATATGCATTCTTATCTTCATATAAAAATTAAATTGTTTCCCATTTTAAAAATCATGGAGTAATTTGGAAATTTTGATTATATATTACTGGACAACTATCTTCGCACTGTTTTACTTTTATAAACTGAGTGAAGAACTTAGAATAATTTTAACTCTTAACATTTTGCAGGAAAAACTTGTATTTAGTGTCTATTTTATGCATTATATTGCTAAGGCAGTATGGCTTTTGGTAATAGCAGCTTTATGTGATGAATATGATGTGTCAGTTTAGGATTTACTTATTTTACATCAATACAGGCCTTCTATTCATGCTTAAAATCGACCTTCATGGTTATCCAATATCTAATGGGATGATGTTCTTTGTAGGTATTTTTGCCGCAGAGGGTGTATCTCCTCCGTGGCAATCATGAATCCAAGTATTGTACATCTGTGTATGGCTTTGAGAAGGAAGTTTTGGCAAAATATGGCGATAAAGGTAAGCATGTTTATAGGAAGTGTTTGGGATGCTTCGAAGGGCTTCCCTTGGCCTCTATTATAGCTGGCCGTGTATATACTGCTCATGGAGGACTTTTCCGCGGTGTATCTGTCACTAGATCAAAGAGATCTAAAGGAAAGAAGAACCGGAGATTAAGTTTTAACCCTGAGGCCACCCCTTTATTGCTTGGTTCTTTTGAGGAATTGTCTAAAGCTCGAAGATCAGTTCTTGACCCTCCATGGGAAGGCTTGAACCTGATTCCAGGTGATGTTTTGTGGTCTGATCCGACAACAAAACCTGGACTTTCACCAAACAAAGAGAGAGGCATCGGTCTATTGTGGGGTCCGGATTGTACTGAAGAATTTTTGAAAAAGTTCCAGCTAAAGGTTGTGCTAAAATTTAAATTCTCTTTGAAGTCTATAATGTTGTCTTGTGGTCTCTCCAACTCTGGAATGCAATTGGACAATTTTGGCTGCTTAAGTGCTTAAAATAGTTAACTTGAGTTTCTAAGTCCAGCAAAGTTTTGAGAATGTACATTAACTTTTAATTCCGGATTTGAATTATGATAGAGTTGCTATTCTTGCATGATACAGACACAATAATGTTTTTTGTCTTTCATTTTAGCTGTCCAGGTTGACTTTATATTTGTTTCTTCTGGTGGTTACTTGGGAAGCACTTTTTGGCCTTTTTACCAACAAATACAAGAAAATAATTCTGCTTTATGATACATCAGGAAGTGGAAAATATGTTCTTTTTTTTTATATTTTTTATCGAGACTGATATATATAACAGTTTTTAAGAAATTATTGTTGCAAATAAGCTTGTACGTGCCATTATGTTACTGATATAAGAATCATGGTTTCTTCTTCTGCTTTAGCTAATAATCAGATCCCATGAAGGTCCTGATGCAAGAGAAAAGCGGTCAGGCCTTGCAGGAATGGATGAAGGATACACCATAGATCATGTTGTGGAATCAGGAAAGCTGATTACTGTGTTCAGTGCGCCAGACTACCCACAATTTCAGGTTTCTTTGCAATCTTCTTTTTTGATAATGAATGCTTTTCAGATTTATGTACGTGTCAATCTTTTTAATATGAAGGATAAAGTGTCGTATCCTCTAGCGTAGTTTCTTCAAATGGGCTTAGTGCCAAGTGTGGTGTTTATTCATGATCAAATGATTAGACGTTATAATGTTTTGGGCCCATCCATGTGTTCAACCTGTGTATATAGCTAGCTTCATGGCAATAGAACTGAAAGCATTTCTTATGTTCCCATAATATTAGGTTCAGATAAAAATCTGGTGGACTCTTATGCATCAAGACGTATCCAATGATCATTTTGGATTATACTACTAAGATATTGGTGTAAGCTTGAAATTTGAGCACGTGTTTGGGGTTCAAACTTGGCTATTTTCCGTATTCTTATCAATATCTCATTAATTTGAAGTGAGGACTGTTATGATCCAAAACCCATTTTCAATTAGGAGAACTAGACTATGTTTAAAAGGAACATGGCCTACAAGTTTCTGATATGAACTTAGGGAGAACCACATCCCAAAAGCTAGCTCAAGTGGTTGGGGAGCCCTAAGTCCATATAAACCCCACACTACTTTCTTAGTTTTCCGATGTGGAATTCAAGTCTTATACCTTGCAAGTGGGATCATAACAATCCACCACGCTCCGCAGCCCAGCACCCATACGGGCTAGCTGTGCACTAGGTCTTTCCTAGTCCTGGGCGAACACTACTATGCTGACGTCACTACCTGCGCTATACGATTATATTGGGAGACATGATGAATGGCTCTGATACCATTTGATATAAACTTAGGGAGAACCACACTCCAAAAGCTAGTTCAAGAGGTTGCAAAGCCCTAAGTTTATATAAATCCCGCATCACTTTTTTAGTTCTAATGTGAAATTCAAGTCCCATACCTTGCAAGTGGGATCATAACTCTAACCATCTTTTGCAAAATTCTCAGAGTGTCTTTATCTATATAATTAGGCTGAGGGAAAAGGAATATAAAGTTGCTCTTAACAAATTCTTGACAGTTTCATTGTGTCATCTAATAAGTTGAGTTCCGAATTAGGTACAAGTTCTGTATAGTGCTAGTTCTGTTATCTTGGAGTCCAATTTTTCATTCTGTAGTCCTAATTCCTGTAAGAGAAGGAAATACATAAATGGCCATCTACCACAGTTATTTTCTTAGACTTTGATAATGTATATTAGGTACTTCAGTTCCACCTTAAGGGCAAGTTTGCCTTATGAGATTCCTCTCCTCTTTCATTTTCATTTATCTAGGTCTAGGAAGCACGGACACGTTGGAATTAGTAAGAGACTGCGTGTCAGACACACGGATACGCAAACACGGAACGGACAGGCAGCGGATATGCGTCGGACATGCCACATGGCGTGTTGTTGACTAAATAGGAAGTCTAAGGTCTCGGACACAGTTGGGAATTAGTAAGAGGCTGTTCGATTTTTAGAGAGAGAAGGATATCTATATTTGCCTGAATACGTGAAACCACCAGGAATTTGGAGCGATCTCTTGTTGGAATAAGTTGTGTGCAGTTGCTGGAATAGGATTGATTTCAGGAGGTTGAGATAAGAAAGCAAGAGAAAAGGAAAAAAGAGCAAGAAAAGAAAGCAGAGATGGTGAATTCCATGATGGAACGTGCCACAACCGACATGTTGATCCGGCCTGATTGGGCCATGAACATCGAGATCTGTGATATATGTAATCACGTTCTGCGTAAGCGCCTTGATTTTATTCTCTTTATGTTTCTCCTTATGCTGTTCTTTGGCTTTATGTTAAAGTTTGGGCGGTTTCAATGATTACTGTTTCCCATGAATGTTTTTTTTTTCTTTTTAACAGATTTCTTGGGGATAGTATAGTTTGATCGAACAGTAGTTGTGAAAACCAGGAAGTCTCTGCTTAGCAAATAAAAGTAGATTCTGAATCATGCAACTGTTTCATGTATGTGATTTTGAATTTTTTTTCATTGATTCGCAGCCCTTGAAATTAGCTAGACTGGGGTCTGTCTCAATTAGGAAGAATGAACCCTTTGAATCAGTCTCTCAATTTGCGAGAATGGATTTTGTCTTAAACCACTGGTGAAACAAAAGAAAGTAGAAGTTGAATTCTGTCACTTTCTGTAAGACTCTTCGAAAATTTTCCTTCGATTCGCATTTAATGATTATGACATTGTACTGGCGAACCCTCATTTTTTTTAATTATTTCATTATGCCGTATCTCTGCCGTGTCCGTATCCTAGTTTTTTAGAATTTGCCGTGTATCTCCGCTTCCCACCGTATCGTGTTTTAGTGGCCGTATCCATGTCCATGCTTCTTAGGTGTGGGGTACTGACCAGTTTTTCTTCCTCTTCTTTTCTTCCCCATAAAGGAAATTACTATGGTGCTTGGCCAGTGGTTGGGACGCAACAGATTTCTTACTCTTGCTTTATTCACCTCTGATTGGTCTCCATCCTTTCGCCCATTCTTGCCCATGCTTATGTCATAAATCCTTAGTTTTTCCCCAATAAGTAGCATTTTGAAACAAAACTAAAAACCTCAATTGCATTTCTGTGAAGAGGTTTTCAATTCAAAACCTGCATTCTACATCTCAATTTCTTGCTCCTAAACAGCCACCTAATGTCAACCAAACCAGACCATAATCAATTAATTTATGAGTGTTGGATAAATTCCCTGTATAATCCTTTTCTTACGTAACATAAAATTGTCAACCTCTCACAGATTGGGGCAATGAATAATCAGTTGTCAAAATAATTTGGTGAAGGATGAGTTAAAAGAGATGAGCTTGACTTCAAATAAGTTAATTACAGGTTTCCATTGGTCGAAGATTAATTTTAAGTTTGAGTTGATTCCAAGTAATTTTCTTGGAATTAGATAATATGTTATAAAACAAACAAGAAATAAAGTCCAAATATGGTGGACAATGACAACAAGAAAGGTGTTGATAAATAAAACTAGTGGACTTCATAGAATTGTTCTTAATACTTTATATTCCATCTTTTGATGAATTACATTATTCAAAGTTTCAAACAAATTATTTGTATTTGCTACACAGGCAACAGAAGAGAGATACAGAAATAAAGGGGCATACATAGTCTTAAAACCCCCTGATTTTGATGATCCACAGTTCCATAGTTTTGAAGCAGTTGTTCCAAGACCTGAGGTACAGATTCTATATGATGTTCTTTACTGAGCATAATCAAATAAATAACAATAAAATGGTGAATGCCTATTATGACTAAATTTGTGCATCGACTTTTTTTTTTTACCTGTTCTGATTTCTATATGGGTATGATTTTATTTATTTATTTACCATCACAGTTATTAAAGGTGCGCCTTGAAAACCCAAAGGCAGACGCTGTCACAAAGGCATGCACCTTGGCGCGCCTTTGTAATGTTAGTTAAATATTTGTATTTTTTTTTGTTGTTTTTAGTGTGGAAAAACATGAATCATTGATTATAAATTGAAAATAACTTTTCGTAAATTTTATCACACCTAATTATTTCCAAAACAAATAATAAAAACAAAAAAATAAAAATTAGGACAAAAAAAATATTTGTTCCAGCCTCCACAAAGACAATTTGAACAACACAATTTAAGCGCTAGACTAATTGTGCTTTACTATGATAATTCATAATTGATAAGTGTTAGAAGTTGTTAAATACAATATGTGTTATAATTTGTTAAATACAATATTAGTAAGCTTAGGAGCTTAGGACTTCAGGTTTTTAGTAAACCTATGAGCTTTATGTTTAGGATTTCAAATCTTAATTAAGTTTTTTTCTGTATATGTGTTTTTATTTTGTTGTTATGATTTATGTGTTTTAAGTTTTAGCAATTATAATATTATATTACCTTACTAGTAGTCTAATAATAAAATTTATAATTTTTTCAATTATTTTTTATTTTTGTGTCTCATGTCACTCAAGCGCGCACCTGCACCTTGCGCCTAGACTCTAGGACCCTTTAGTGCCTCAGTGCGCCTTACGCCTTTAATAACTATGTTTACCATGGCAGGTGAATGCCTATTACGACTATGAAGATGTGATTGATTCCGATGAAGAACTGGACTTGGCATCAATGGTGGCTGCTCCATAAAGACCATCACATGTTTCTGATAGGAAAATCAGCAAATTTTGAGTTTAGACTAAATTTTACCATGATATGGTTGTGTTGGGAATTTGCTGTTGTGAGTGGCTGCCCATAATGCTGAATTATACATATTTGCGTCGTGAAGAGAAGTATTAAAAAGATTTTTTTTTTTTTTTGGGGTATAATTTCTCAGCATATGGTGTTCGTTTTTGTGTTTGTGACGGGTGTATTCCTAAGATGAAGGACAACCTTGGCAGAGCTTGTGGTGATGTTAAAGTGAATGTGAAAAATCTGTGTAAGAATCAAGAATCTATTTGCTGGGACATAACTTACATGATGTTAGATTCCGAGTCGGGAATAATTTTTTCTTGTTATTAAACATGTTGTATCTCAAGTTATTATTTGTTCTCATTTAAGTAACTAAATACAATAATGTTCGAGTTACCTATTATTATTGGTCTTTATGGTGGCAAAATGTTTGGAAGCAGTGGGCAGGGGGACTTCATGGATATGCTGTTTCGAGTTGTCTACATATGTTGATTCATTTGGAGGATGTATAATTCATGTTGTTTAATGATATTGCGCCAGGTTCTGTTTACCATGCTAAAAAAGCTGATATATCTTTCATTGAAGTCAAACAGCTTACCGATGTTAATTTGGTTCATGAGTCATGGCAAGTCTCCTTACGAAACACGATCAACATAAACTCTCATGCAGCTTACGATTTTTCTTCTCGTATAACATGATCAATATTCTCTCACTGATTATTATACTAATAAATTGATCACATTTTTGCAATGAAATTTGAATCAGCCATTTAGAAATCCAATCGCATGTTAAATCGAAGCAGATAATTCATTAATTACCCATAGTCATGAGATTAGTTTCAACCATATTGTAGCCGAAGAAACTAGCAAGAAAAGCTAAAATCTCGAAGCTGACCTTCATACAAACTCAAAGCAGATCAACCAGATCCTGTTTACAATTAAAGCTAAGAATATCAATTTGATAGTGGCATAAAATTATCAAGAGCACTTCTTTGTTTTGATATATATGTAATAGCAACGAAATAAATAAAACTTCGATGACAGTAGTGAGCAGAACAATAAACCAGTGAAAGAAAAGAAATAT
Source organism: Balakata baccata (assembly GCA_949630135.1). Lineage (NCBI taxonomy): Eukaryota > Viridiplantae > Streptophyta > Magnoliopsida > Malpighiales > Euphorbiaceae > Balakata > Balakata baccata. The sequence goes on from CATIWF010031654.1 coordinate 61,342, forward strand.
TAGAGCAAAGGCGCCTAACTAAATATCATGAAATCAAAATAATCTATTGAAAGTCGCATACATCAAATATTGAAGGCAAGAGATGCGGGAATGCCCACTCAATTGACCAAAAGCCCAACTAGCTTTTATGCCCCTTTCCATCTCTTCTACAATATCTGGGGAATTGGCTTTACACAATTCGGAATCTCCTAGTCTGACTGCTCAAAGGGGACACGGATGAATAATTGTCCATGCAGGGTGACCACAGCTGAAGTCTGATGTGGGTCAATCCTTGAGGGTAAGGTGACAACCTGGCGTAACAATTTTTTTTTTTTAGAACAAAAAGGATGACTGCTAATAACTCCGGCATTCTCAAGGAAATAGCAAGCTCATCATGTCAATTCATACGCCATTCTAGCTACTAAAAATAATGAGCATTTTAACCAACTCATCACTTAAACCTCGAAAGATTACCTTTTTGAAAGGTGTGACACCCCAAGGATTATCAGGATGCTCAGGGTCACCACTGATAACCAATCTTCCAGCTGGATCTGATTGAACGCGCACCTGAGTATGCAAAATAAGCTCACATAAGCAAATTTTCCAAAACATTGCATGCTTACTAGGAAAAAAAAGCTGAATGCGAATTAAAAATGAAAACTTCTGCTTAATTTAGTAAATAAGAGACTTGCTTCAAGTTAAGATATATCAATTCAATAAGGAACTCATATGCTGCATTGTCATGTTCCTTTACTTAGATTCTTAGCAGATATTTGTAGGGAATGAATTCCCTGGCAAGTCAACTAAGCCATCACAACATTAGCCATCTCAAGAGCCTATTCACTGCACACTCGTGCATCATTAGTTTTCCAGGCCTTCAATTCTCTCTTTGAATATAACTAACCATAAGGTGCTCCTTTGTTTGAATCCACTATATTGCAATTTCTACATCGCCTGAAGAAAGAATTGATTAATCACCAACAAATCGCCTTGTCATTATCTGAGTTCTACCTTGTAGCATGCAACTCTAATCAGACAGACTAAAACTGCCACATGATTTGTTGCTAATTGCACCAGAATATTTTCCATGAAAAAATAATTGAAATCATACTAGTAAAGGAGAAATGGACAAAGAGAGAAGATTGAGGTACTGACCTCCTCTCGAAGAAGCCCTGGTACTAAAGCATATACCTCAAAACAATCTCTCTGCAAACAGTATTTTTCTAATCCAAGTTAGAAACAGTACAGGTTTATCTGTTGTGGAACTTCCACTCAATGAGCGAAGCAAGAACTTACTGTTCTCTGTACATTGATCTTCACCCAATCAGCTGGAGGTCCAAGGTCAACCACCTCTACATCCAATCTAGTGAAAAGCACCAAGAATAACAGATTGAATCAGCTTCTTTACAGAAAATACATACCAATGCCCCACTTTCAACTTGAAGAAAAATTTATAAACCCAGCAGGCAAGCCTAACAAACTAGGGAACATGAATCTTAACTGTGATTTAGATGATTTGGTGCGTGCAGCTTTGACAGCATCTTCCATGTCAGATGGTTTCTTACGTTTAAGTAAACCTGTGTTACCATAACAACCCGAATTGAGAAACCGGATTTAACTTTTATAAAATAGATCAATCAAGTTAAGAAAGTAGATGCCTCTAGTAACTACCAAGGCTTTTAAGCTGTTTTTCACGCTTTTGCAGAGATGTAGAATTTTTATCCTATAAGATACAGAAACATGTCAGTGGTTACATTGATATATTATCATTATGAAAATAAGTGTTGGAAACAAATTGGACAGCACAAATATAATCTCAACAGACCTTAATGATAGGATCACTAACTTCTCCATTACCAAGAAGACGTTGTGAGTGCCAACCCTGCATAGCACGTGCTGCTGCATCCCTCCGTGCCCTACCAGATGCAGATCCCTGATTACCACCAAGTGAAAAGAATGTTGGTAAAGACAGCAATTAAGGGTAAGTGGAAAACTAAGGCTTGCTAACCTGTAAAAATTAATTAATTTGATACCACATGTAACTAGGGAATTTCTTCAAACGTTTTCTTTCCAAAACAGGTATATTAGGTTCATGTCTATAAATTGCAATTGATAATCCAAGACTTTTGGTTATGGGAGAGTTATCTTGACCATTGTACAAGTAGTACCAGTGGTTTCAATTATAATTTGGGTTAGTAAATGGCACCCACAGCAAAGAAAAAGGGTAATTTTCATATTCAAAATTGTTGGGTGTTAAAGAGCAAAACAATGAACAGAAATTGGATTCTCAGATGTCTAGTATAATCAAGGAACTTTTCCTCTGAACTGGACTTTGGTGATTTTTAGTTTGATAGTAAGGGTATGAGTGTAGAGTTACAGATTCATGGGAAGCTACTTTGTTATGCAGTGTCAACTTCCTCCAGCATCTTTGTAAAGGACCATCTGTGCTTGTTCAACCTCCTACAATCCTACACTTGGTTCAGCACCCATCCAGAACCCAATAAAAAATAGAAACAAAACAAAAGAGAGCACCAATGTTATTAGCTGCTAACAGTCCAAATATTCTGATCCCATTTCGGAAGAAAAAATCTATGTTTAAAACTCATCAACCTAGATCTGATTAAAGTCAAACACTAGTTCTGGTCAAACTTTTAAACTGCCTAGTGTTAGTGATATTTCTTCTATCCTATTTCAGTTTTCAACACATATCAGATTAGAAGGTTCAGAAAATTTGAAACCAATCAAATGAACCAACTGAGGATAAACCAGAAAGAAAAATTGATATCATGTTTAAATGCACTTGCATAAATTAAGAACTAATAGCAAAAAGAAACATAAAGCTCTAAAAGTAGTTGAAGACGTTAACAAATCAGACCAATAAGTGAAGTTTTCAATATACCTGATTTTCAACATTCATTGGCTCCGAGCTGCAAGCAAGGGGTACATTAAGCTCACCACCATGTGTTTTATGTCTTTCATAATCAAGCAGTGCCTGAAAAGTACAAATACATTAACATGTATGCAATTATTTAAACAAGAAATTATAGAACAGGAAGCAAGTCCGCACCAAATATTAGCATAGAGTTGTAGCTGAAGGAGATTATATCCCAAGAACATGGGGAAAATTTCAAGCTTTTGGAAAGAATGCCAAGGTAATAACAGGCTGTAGCTGTTGAATTTAACAATCTAATTTCTCAGAACTCCAATCAGTACTCATTCATATGTCATGCAGCCAGCATCAGAAAGAAAAATGTTGGCCTCCACATATATTGTCTCCTCATGGTTAATATGCAAGCATAACAAACACACATAGCCCATCATTATGCACCTATAGAAATTTTTGTTAATGCGCCCAGCATACAAATAAAAGACATTCCCCTCATAAAAAATTGGGAACACAAGCCATTTCTATGGATAGATATCATATCCTGATCAATGAAGGTGCACCAGGCACACTGAATATACTGTGGAATTTGTGGCTCATCAATTCTTTTTACCTTTCTACTTCTTGAGAATTACATAACGAACGGAAAATGTTTCCAGAATCATATAGAAAATTAATCAATTTTTTAGGAAAAGGACTTCTTGTTGGCATAACGCATACCCAGCCGGCTGTATTTGTCCATTTTTTAAAATTTACCCCATTGATCGGTTTTCGGTCCAAATTGCCCTTTATATTTCATTATTCATCCACTTTGCTGCTTAATATTTCAAAAATACGACAAACCTAATCACCATATTATGATGTAATATGTCGAAAGAACTTGTCGACACGTTAAATACACGCACCATTCTTTGGCATATGCATGTTCAAATTATATCATGCATTTGTTAGGTTACCAACCTAACATGGAATGAGATGTCAAATAGCAAATAAAATAGCCATTTTTAGATCTTTATTGCAAAGTTATTGTCGGTCATTTGATGGACCTATTCCATAATTCTCAACATTTGGTTGAAGTTTCATATACATGCTAATTATATATACATAGAGAAGATATCTCTCAAATTTATTAAACAATTTGCTATATTCTAGGGTTAGGTCATAGCAATCTATTTAGGCAAGTATTTTATTTCTAGTAGGATTCCCAAGTTATTGGTGTATTTTCTATAAGTTTTCTAGAATTATTAGGTCAATTATGAAAAAGCCTAAAATATAGCTTTCCTATTATTGCAAATGTCACTAGGACACTTCAAAAATGAAGTACCCGTGTCGGTTGCTTACAACATGAGTATGGGTATGGAATCATTTCCGGATCCTTCACTTTAAGAGTGGATACTTTCCGGTAGGCGCGACAATAATGAACATGACACGATAACACGATGTGAACTCAACACAAAATTAGCAGGTTAGTGTTTGAGGTTTTTATAGTGTTCATGTCACTATCGTGTTAACTCGATAAGAATACAAAAATTATCGTGTCGTGTTACTTCTTATCGAGTTAACACGATAGTGACATGAACACGAAAAAAAAAAAGAAACCCTATTCTAAACATCCTCCTAAATTCTAGACTCCTAGTGTTACTTTATTATTTAAAAAGAACATTTCCAGTGGCCGACTCCTCTCATTCCCTCATAATCACTATTGTTCAATTTGTCAAAGTAAATATTAATTTATTACAAAAAAGAAAACATCTTCTTCCTAAAGTCTAAACGTCCCTTTTATTTATTTATTTTTTTGAAACTTTTCTTTTTAAAATTTAAAACCCTTACCTTACAGTGGTAGACTCCTCTCATTCTCTCAAAAGTCACTATTAATCTTCAATTTGCCAAATCTCTACAGCCTAAAGACTAAGCCAAGGTAATCTTTACTTTTATTTTCCTAAGCATATTATAGTTACATGTATTCTTTTCTTTTTGTTCTTTTTTCCTTTAGTTTATTGATGTTCATCTCATATTTACGAGTATATTATGTTCATTTTAATTTTTTTAGTAATTGTGATATTTTATTTATATTTAGATGAAAGGAAATAATGACATAAACCCCCATTAATGGTGAAAATGTTAACAAAAAATCGATGGAAACAATGACTTTCTTTTTCTTTTTTTATCAGAAATAGCAACAATGAAATTGGAGGAGCTTAGGAAAGATATCGTGGAGATGAATATAAATGAAAAAAAGAAGCAAATCCAATGCATTCTATCTTAGTCAAGGAAGATTAAAAAGAATGCACTGAAGAATTTGAGCAATGATATTTATAGTTTATATGGTTTTTAAATTCATAGTGGAAAATGAGAACCATTACTAGTTATATTTTATTTTAATTAATTTAAGTTTATACTTTTGATTAAGATATTTTAAAATTGATATGTTGAATTTTATTTAAAATAATAGTTAAATGGGTTGCATAACTATTTATTATATTAGGTTATAATGTATTAATGGATCATATATCAGATTAATTAGATTATGGTATACTAATTTAATTTAATATGTATGTTAATTGTGTTAAACATGTCATGTCGTGTCAACCCGTTTATTAAGTAAGTTGTGGTCTTGTTTGAATTTTAGAGACGATTAGCTTATCATGTCAAGTTCGTGTTGACCCTTATCATGTTATGGATTTATTAACACTCGACACAAACACGTTCCACTAACATGAATTGCCACCCCACTTCCTTGTATAAAAGCATGTTACTTGAACTTTAAACACCATTGCAATTTTATTTTATTTAGCAATTTAAATGTACTTAAATTATTATATATAAAAATTAATATATATATATATATACACATCTTCGTACCCATATCCTAATTTTGGGTACTTTTTAGTCTACCCACATACCCTAAATTTTAAAAAACAAGAAGTCGAACATCTAGATATGTACTCGTATCGGATACTCGCACCCATGTCCAAGCAACATAGATTGTAATAAGACGTCCTATTTAAGGGACCAATGGAATAACAAAACCCTAAGCCATATTTTGATTGACAGTTACAAAGATCTGGAACACTCTCTCAACGAGATCCAAAGGTACCAAGCTCTCTTTAACAAGCTTGAGAGATTATTGAGATAAGTCGATCAAGTAACAATAAGAAGAAGGGGTTACTGTTTGACTTGGATTTCCAAGTAAATTGCCCAGTGACACAATCCATAACTCACAAACATAACACAATTTCAACATGAGAATAGAACAATAAAGCTATTTTGTGAACTAATTGAAGCATAAACATAAAAAAATAAATGATATAGGATCACCACATAAAAGTAAAAACTGAATATGTGCACATTTTGTCATATTGAGTCACCTTTTCATAAAACCCTCGAAAAGTCCATGAAACGGTAGTACATGTCCTGTGCAAGGAAATAATGAGTCAAAGATGTTACAGGACAATAATAAGTAAAAAAAATGTTAAAAGTACTGGACAAGACTATCAAAAGCAATATCCAAAGATACGATCTCCACCATTTTAATATTGGGCAATCACATGTCTCTAAAGAAGACAATGATTAGAGTGCAATTCTTACAGAGTGAAGGCTAGTTATTAGAATGCCCAAACTCCACAATATACTTTTAACTAGTAATTCTATATTTAAGTGTTTTAGGCCAAAAATATGTTTGAATCCATCTAAATATGAACATGTATATTTAATTAAATAGACTTTCCATCTAGTTGTACCTCCGATTTGTATCCTATTTTCATTAATAAATGCTTTAACACTATCCACAGTTCTATATTTGAATTCAGTATTTTTACATTTTGCACCATGAGAAGTATTGGCTGAAGGGTAGGACTGAATTGATGGTAAAAAAGAATTGGATAAGTATATAATATTACTCATCCTATCTACTCCCTTGTCTTAAAGTGTTAAAATCCAATTTCAACTTTTCATTCTACATGGGTGTCAAAATGGGTCATGACACGTAAACTCGACAGGCGAAACACTTAAAATTAGCGGGTTAGTGTTGAGTTTATATGGGTTCGTGTCATAAACGGGTCGATCTGTTTATGACAGGCTCAAATCGTGCCGTGTCACAGATTGACACGCGAACCCGTTACAACCCGTTTATTTTTTATTTTTTGCTTCGTGTCATGTCAACCCGACCCAACTCATTTATAACACGCGTAAATTTACTGAAATATTAAGGTTAATAGTGTCATTTTACAAATAATAATATCTAAATATCATTTTCATGTCGTGTCAGTCGTGTTATATCGTGTTAAATGACCTAAAAAGACATAATCGTGTCGTGTCAAATGACTCAAAAAACATGATCGTGTTGTGTCAAATGACCCAAAAAAACATAATCCTATTGTGTTCATGTCGGATTTTATAACTCAAATACGACCCAAAAGTTAAATGTGCTACACGTTTTGTGTTCGTATAACCCATTTAATTTTCGTGTCGTGTTCGTGCCAACCCGATTAATAAATGGATCGTGTTCGTATTGATCCTAATCGTATCACCCGAGTGGGTCGACACGACACGAACACGACCTACAAACCCATTTTGACATGCCTAATTTTTACGATCACTTTCTAGTGAAGCAATTTGAAACAAAAAGTTAGTCAATCAATTATATGACAACATTTAACAAATTTAAAACTAACATAAACACAAATTATTCCTTACTTTGGAGGTTTAAAAGATTCTCCCACTTGACGCCATAACTTACATGAAGTCACCTAGAGAGAGAGAGAGACCAGCTATGAGTACATTACAAAACAAATGCTGAAAGGATAAAAAAAGTTTGAGATAAGACCATGTCACTTAATGTATTGCATGATTGCCAAATGCACAACAAGAACAAGCTTCGATAACAATAGTATGCATGGTGCATGTGCACTATTGACAGTGCCAAGGCACAAAAGAAATTAAATTACAACAAAACTTCATAATATAAGACAACTAAACTCATGTTACAAGACTAAAAATAACAATATAACATGAAACAAAGAGAAACTCAGCTTCAAGGACTTCTAAATTGAAAACAGCACTAGACATGAAGACATTAGGAAGGCCTAAAACGATAGTTTTCCAATAACTAACAATAATCCTAGGCAAGAAGACAACTATTCATCAACAAGCCAATATAATCTTCTATATCATCAGTGTCAAATTCAAATTTATCACTTCCAATTTTCTCTTTTTATTCATCATTCAGTAATCTTACTGAAAATCAACGTCTTCCCTATTTCATAATGCCCTAAGTCAACACAATGTTTTCCCACGAGATTAGGCCTAGCACTTGGAATGGATGCAGGTATGGCATTTTTGCCTTTGACTAATCTAATATGACAGGTTCCCTCTTCAACTCCAATACCTCTAGCAACCTAGTTTTGTTTTGCAGAAACAAAGACAAAAGGTTATTATCTAATGATTTCCTCTTTACAAGATGATCACTAACCCTTTTCTTTTTGATCTTTTGTTCTTTTGGTTTGATTTGGTGTAGAAAGAAGTACAATAAGCTATTATTTTTTCTGCATGATTGCTTAATAGATTAAATTTAAAAATTAAACACAAATATGAGGGCAACGTTGATGAGGCATGCCTCTACTGCATGATGCACCAATCTTAAAGCACGCCTTATTGCCTAGGCACGCATCTCACATAAAGAGTCTATCACTTATGGGCTGGAAGGCACCAACCATTGAGCCTTTTGGACATTGCGCCTAAGGCATGCCTTTGACAACTATGTTCTGAAGTATCATATGTGGAAGAATCTTAAGTAGATACAAATATTACAAAACAAAAATACCACCAAAAGAAAAAATCAAAAGAAGAAGATGGGCAAAACAAAATTATAGTTTTTATTCTAATTTTTGAAATCTTATCTTATAAGCATATATCATAAGCATTTAATAAAAATATAATAATAAAATATGGATCATTTAATATGTTTATTTTCTCTTTTCATTGTCTAAAATGCACCAGACATAAGTTAAATTTTTCTTAGCTTTCAAAAGGAGGTTTTTTATGGGTGAATTTCACATACAGTACTTCAACTATATAAATTGTAACAATTCAATACTTCAAAAATTATTTATAACATAAAATTACATCAACTTTTATTTTATAACTAAAGTAATATTTGAAAAAATGAATTGTTACAATTTGCATAGTTGGAATACCGTGAGTGAAATTCACCCGATTCTTTATTAATTTTCAATCAATCACATATCTTAGCATTTTCACCAAAACTTGTATTTCCTACATTAATTTTCCTCACGATCACCCAACTTGAACCCGAGTCACTTTGTGCACACTAAAATTCAATTCCAGTATTCCACTCAAAAGAAACTACAATTTTGGATTTGGTAACAACTAGGTTGGCTTAGCTAATTTTTAATTAAAATCAAAGTAGGAGATTTGACTAATATTAAATCACACTTAATTTCAGTGGAACTTTTGGAGAATGGATGGCTAACCTCCTTTTGTTTGTCTAGAATAATAACAAATGCATCATCCATAACAAAAGAGTGCCAAAGAAATACCCACTCAAATACTTCTCTTCATGTTCTCACTCCATGCATTATAAGACCCTTTCATCTCTTCTACCTCCATTCATTTCATTGGACAAGAATATGATGATGAAACTGTCTTGATATCTCACTATGAATGGATGGGCCTTAGTCTATTTATAGAGGAATTCATGAGATCACTCAAAATCTTCCATTAGGTAAGTTTTTGAAACACATCTAACACATTTCTCTTCTCTTCATTTAGCCACAAAGGAATAGAAAAACAAAAATGAGGACACCTCTCTCTCTCTCAAGCTTTATCATCATATCGGCCCTTGGTGCATGTGTTTTGCTATCTAGAAAACTGTAATGAATAACTTATTGAAATCAATTTGGGCCTCTTGAGCGTAAGCAGTGTCATTTGATGCATTAGTGCATGTATGTATCTGATGTCTCTGTTCACACTTTTATCAGCAGATGCTCTACACCACCACCACCAACACAATCAAATCCATTAACTTGTTGAAATCAATTTCAGCCTTTTCTGAGTCAGCAGTGTGCATGTGAATGCATTAGTGCACAAGTAGCTATGAGCATTTGCTCACATGTATATATCTGTCGTATCTAATCAAACCCTTTTATCTACAGAATGCCCTGCTCCAACTCCAACATAACCAGTCCATTAACTTCACCAAAACCAAGAATTATAACAGCCCAGAAACTAATTAACGATACAAGCAAAAATAAGACATTCAGTGCAGAAACTATTTAAAGATTCACGTGAAAAGAAGAAATATTGATTTAAGTCATAGCCTAATTGGCATAACAATCCATACCTTATCATAGCCACCCAACTTCATAACAGCTCTCCACAACCTTATAATCAAAGGAAGTACATACTATGAGCCAAAACAAGTCCCTTTTTTTATAAAAAAAAAAAGGAAAAAGATAACATTCACGAGACAGACAGCATTAAATTCCATAATCAATAGAAACTTACTTCAAACAATTTAATCCCTCTCCGTAGAACTTAGGAGGCTTGAAATCCATGCTTCTCTCCCTAAAGAAATTTTCAAGCTCCATCATAAATTCCCATTGCTCCTCCTCAGTTCCTGATTCGCTACCCTCATTGTCTTCATCCAAAAGAAATGAGTGCTTTGAGCTTGAGTTTCCATTACGTGCAGGTGTAACAGTATCCGTACTATTCATTACATTCTTCAATACTTTCTTAGTCTCAAGTTCACTTTTGATGCTTGATGATACTGCATGAGGTGTAGCAGGTTCACTACGCTCTTCAAGAAGGGTGTCAGCATGACGGCTAGATGTACTTTCTGGTACTTCAGAAGGTTCAACTTTAGCATCTACAGTGGGTTTGTCAGTTTCAAGATGACCAGTGGAAATGCTGCTGCAATCAGCTTCACATGTTTTAGAGCTACAATTAAAAGATTCACTAGCTTTAGGTATTTGCAGAGTTGGAGATTGACTTTCAGGATTAAGTAACCTTCTGCAATCATCCAAAGGAACTGAGGAAAGAGAACCTTGAAGGAATTTTTGTGGACCACACTTCAACTCAACATTGTTATAACTGGGAGCTGCCTCTGTCTGATGTTGTTTTAGATTGGACTTCAAGTCCACACCATTAGCATTGGGACAAGTCTCAATTTCAGGCTTTAGAGGACTGGCCTCCAACTCAACATTGTCAATGTTGGGGACTGCTTCAGTCTGATATTGTTGAATAGCGGCCGTTGCACCATTGTCGTCTAGGACACTCTCAATCACAGGTTGTTGACCAATATTCTTCAATTCCGCACAGTTGTCATTTGGAACTGCCTCAGTCTGGGATTCTTGAGGTTTACCAAACTTGTTATCACCCAGGACTGCCTCAGTCTCAGAATGTTGCAGACTATACCTTGTTTCTAAGCTGTTATGGCTAGAAGGTGCCTCAGAATGAGATTCCACCGTACTGCACTTCAACTCCATGTTATTATCATTGGGAACTGCCTCAGCCTGTGATGGAAGATTTCCATTTTCAGAGGGGATTGGTTCATCCTGGTCCATAGGAACAGGGCCGGAAGGAGAAGCATGGTCAAGTGGTAGTTGTTGTGTATCGATTGGCATATCACTGGCTGGAGGATAGGACACTGGCTGTTCTTTTTCACCCTCGTATTCTTGGTCATTCCCCATCTCTAAATCTTCAATACAATAAAAAGAAAAGGAAAAAGAGACAGAGGACTTTAGACGGGTTCTTGAAAACCTTTCCGCTGCAAAATCCCAAGTAACAACAAAGACATGCTCAGAAATGCCCTAGATTTTGGCATTATCATCCCTTTAAAATAAAACCCTAATTTTTTTTTTTTTTGGTAATAATGTGGAAAGAATAAATACGCAAATAAACAATGCAGACACATTCGGTGCTAGAAAATTAGAAAATGAAAAATCTGATAATTTAACCCAGAATCATAGAACTTGTACAATTTCAAAAATCGAAAATAAACAAAGCGTAATGGAAAAAGAAACTTGCCTGCAACGGTAGAGGATGGAGACGGTCGGTGTTATCTATCGGAAAAACATAAAGAAGAAAGAAGAAAAACCCTAAGCTGGAAATTATTTATGAGCTGCAAAGCTATTCGCTTTGTTGATTCGTTGTGAAAATTGAAACCAGAAACAGCCTTTGTTTTTTGCCGGTTCCCAATATCCTTACCACCAAAAGAATTTCGCCTTCCAGATAAACGACGCACGTCCACCTTTCTCTTATTTATACATTCGGTTTAAACGACGTCATTTGGACCATTCTCCTCTGCACAAACTCAAACATACAAGATGGCTCAGAATTCACATGCCACGTAGTGAACTTAAATTTCGGAATTGTCAAATTTTAACTATTCAATCCTAGGACTGCCTCGGACTATAAATCTTAAAATAACAAAATAAATATAGGTAAATAAATAAATAAGTATAATATTTGTTAATGTAAATATCTATATAATATAAATATTTTAATATAATATTATAATAAATTTATTTATAATACATTGTTACATATAAATTGAAAGATTGACAATAAAAATAGCACGTAGTTTGCCAATTTGCATTAACATCAACTAATATAATAATAATAATCTATATATAATAATCAAGGCTCCGAGACTAGATTCCCTACTCTATACAGGGAATTTCGAACTAAATGGTGGGATAATTTTAATCAAAATCAAGCAGATATTGATGCAGTAATTGCATATTTTAATCAAAGACGAATTTCAGCCAGTCCCAAAGATAGTGATAAATTCAAGCAATCAAAAGAAGAAATTCTCAAGAAAATATCTCCAGCCACTAATCCGAAGGAACTACAAGAATTATTAAATATTTATTCAAGCGAAGCCCATAGTTCAAGTGGTTCAGACAAAGACATTCCAATTTTAAGTTCATTCTCCCAGGAACCAGATTATAATTTTGAATTGTAAAATTTTATTTTCCAAATGTAATTATCTATTTGAAGATGTAATATCCTGCCTGTAATACTAAGCCATCTAACGGCTTACATAATCATATTTATAATGCGAAAAAAGTTATAATCAAAACTGAAAATAATGTTCAAACTCAAACAGAATTAGATGATATAGTTAATACTTTAATTTATACTATAATGAAAAGTTTTATAGGAGATCCCAGTCAATATCAAGAAAGAAATTCAGAAATTTTACTAAATTTAACTTGTCCTAAATTACAAGATTTCAGATGGTATAAAGATATATTTTTAACAAAGGTATATACACGATCAGACTGTAATAATAATTATTGGAAAGAAAGATTTATTGCAGGTTTACCTAAATTATTTGCAGAACGAGTTAGGACAAAATTAAGATCAGAATTTAATGGAATTATACCATATACAACGTTAATATACGGAAATATAATAAATTATATTAATAATGAAGGATTAGCTATTTGTTCAGATTTAAAGTTAAAAGCAAAATTAAAAAGAGATTCTGTTTCAACTAAAAATGAATTAGGCGATTTTTGTCAACAATACGGATATGAAACTATTATAGCTCCATCAGCAAAATCTAAAAAATATAGAAGACAAAGAAAAACACCTTATAAACCAATTAGAAGAAGATATTATTCTAAACCAAGACAATCTAATCAACCTTCTACTTCTAAACCAAAATCATCTACTAAAAAATATAGATCTTATATAAAATCTAATAAAAAACAAAAGGATATTATCATTTGTTATAAATGTGGAAAAATAGGACATTATGCTAGAAATTGTAGAGTAAAGCAAAGAATTAATGAATTAGAATTATCTGAGGATTTAAAAGATAAAATACTAAAGATAATTATCAATGAAGAAGATGAAGAATTTAGTCAATCAGAAGAGTTATCAAATTATTCAGAAAATGATCTAAATATATTAAATGAAGAATCAGAATCGGAATCTAATAATGAATGTGAGTGTATAGGACCTTGTACATGTAATAATATTAACATGTTATCTACGGAAAAGGAATTTTTATTAGACATAATT
>CATIWF010031668.1:0-11350 GCA_949630135.1 Balakata baccata
AATTTTTTTTTTCCTCATTGTATCATTAATCAAATTAGTCTCAGCAAATTTATGGCGCTACCCTTCCTTCACTCTCTTCGTCTTCAATCCTTGGCTGCATTTCGTCGCTGCTCTCAGGTTCTCTTTCTTTCATGTTTTCTGTTTCTACTCAGCTTGCTTTAATTAGTTGTTGAAATTTGTTGTATTTCTTCATAATTTGTTCAAATCCGTGAATGAAAATTTCCTTTTTCTTTTCTAAATAGCAGAATGGTAGAAGGGATGCAAGAGCTTATGTTGGTTGCGAAGGTCGCCCTTTTTGTTCTTTAGGTAACGCCAAGCTGGTAACTTGTCATATAGATGGAGCAACTCAAGTAGTATGTTGTTTTTCCACAAAAGCTCTTTGCTTGTTATTGAGAATTATATTTGGCATCTGTGATGGCGATTTCAATTTATATTGACTATGGCTTTGCATGCTTATTCAGTTGGTATTGGTCTTTTCTTCACATGAATAGTTAATTCTAGTTAGCTTTTGTATTTGCAGCAAACGTTTCAGAGTCTTTTGAATGTGATAAACTCCTTAATCACAGCGAGGCGATGGAGAAAGATGCTGCACTTCGTCTGGCTCTCACACAACTTTCTGCTGATTTTACTAGTGAATCTCAGTTGTCTTTGCAGCGATTTTTCAAGTCACGGCGTGCTCCTGTGATATCTACAGGTTCATTAAAGCTTGATCTTGCACTCGGCATTGGTGGATTACCAAAGGTTTTCTTCTTTTAAACGTTTTCTCTATCATGTCTCATTGAATATTTGATTGTTTAGATTTAGTAAAAGTTTTATGCTATCAATGTCAATTCATATTTTCTGTAACATGCTTTTGATACTTATACGTTTAAGGTAGAGTCTTGTTTCCTCGCATAGAGCTACTATCATGAATGTCTGTGGAAATTAATGGTGACATTGTTATTGGTGCTTTAACTTTAAAGTTTCTGGATGAGACTTTAAATTACACATCTCAAACTTAGTATTTAAATATGACTTGACTTTCAATGAGGTTTATTTGTAAGGTATAATATAATTTTACCTGCAACTCTATAAGCATAGCTGTGAAAATTTTAAATTATCATGGCAACTTTGGTGAACTCCACTTTGCACTCTTCAGGGAAGAATGGTTGAAATCTATGGGTGGGAAGCTTCTGGGAAAACAATGCTTGCGCTTCATATTATCAAGGAGGCTCAAAAGCTTGGAGGTATGACTTTATTTTTTTATTTATTTTATCATTTGTGCTTGAAATTGACATGAAGTGCTTTTGCTACATATTTCTTGTAACACTGAAATAATTCATGTTTTGTTGACAAGCCATAGGAAGTCATATGCTATCTTTGGCTCAACATAATGAGTGTTTTTCAGGATATTGTGCATATCTTGATGCTGAGAATGCATTGGACACTTCACTTGTTGAATCAATGGGAGTAAACACAAAAAATCTTCTTATTTCCCCTCCAGATTCTGCTGAAAAGTTACTGAGTGTTGTTGATACACTAACCAAGAGTGGATCTGTGGATGTGATTGTGGTTGATAGTGTAAGTGATTAATTCTGATCCATGCACAGGCTCTCACACATGTTTGTGTGCGCGCATACATGATTAACTTGTAATTCTACTTCTAGATATGCCTCTATTAATTACTGTAGCTTTTCAGTCCTTAAGGAGTTAAAAACTAAATGTCTTAATTTACTGTGCCAAAGCTGTTTGAATCAAATGGTCCATCTGCTTTTTCATAATGAACAAATTCACATGAGGTTATATCATCTTTTGGTGAAAAAATATTTTTTCTGGTTGTTTCACAATTTCTTGTTTCCTATTAGGAAAAAGCATATCCTAGTAACAAATTTGCCAAGAACCTCAGTGAGAGGAGAACATATTTAGATGATACTGCTATTTGATTGCTGGTGAAGTTGTGGATTTCTAAATCATCTGTTGAGTCTCATGCTTTCCAGGTGTCTGTAAACCCACTTCATCACCGCACATGCATGTTCTTCCTGCTTATAATGCAATAATCTTTAATTGGATCATCTGCATCACTTGTGTTTATATTGAACAATTTCATTAAATTAAAGGAAATACACAAAAACTGATAACTGCAACTGAATGAGTCTATAGAGCTTTTGCTTTTGTTAGATAACGAGTTTGATTTGTTAATATTTTTTGACATGACTTTCCTTAAAAAAAAAAAGTCTTCAAGAGCCTGGTTTGATGATGAAATTTGTTGCTATACCTTTATTCAGAAAGTGAAGATGTCTGTTTGTAGCGATATGAGTTGCTATTCTCACCCATGGAGAAACTTTAGAAGCTGAGGCATGTGAAATGCACTCTTTAGTTTTAAAGATGTTGAAAATACTCCTAAGTATGATAAGAATATCCCTCCTCAATCCCCCCTTCAAACTCTTAATAATGCTAAATGGGTTGCTGAGAAAATAATTACAACAGAATAGAGCCAATATAGAGAAACAATGACTGCTTCAGCTGTTTGCATTACATAGTTTGATTAACTGAGTGCTTCTGCTGTTTCTTTTGGCCAACCTTAACTTGGATTAACAGTTTCTTATATTTGAAGGTTTGACATCTGATAAGAATCAAGAACATTGATTCTGTATTTTCATAGAAAGGTAGAAATAGAGGAACAAAAGCTAAATTTCGAGACTCAGCAAGGTCTCCCTTAGGCCGAAGCTTTTACATAAAATTTCCCTTGCAAACACCCCCTCCCCTCTCTTATTGTTCCATTAAATCTATTCTTAGCTACCACACATTACACACTCATGACAGAGAAAGGTTCTCGTGACAACAGCTGTCCCTAGGACCACTACCCACTAACTGCTCATTTTGGGAAAATAATACCCTGCTTCTTACACCTATAGTATTTGTAGATAATTGGTGGTTTATCGACCTCTTTCCTTGTTTAAGAAGAGCTTCGATATATACTAACATGCCAATTGGTTTCTTCTTTGGCTTGAGATGTGTCATGTAATTATCGTGGCTTACTATTATCATCATAATGAAAGAAGTGTATGTTTGTTAAGTTTCCACATATTTTGATATGGTTAGTTACTCTTGCATGTTGTTTTATGGCATTGAAGCCTTTATTAAATTTATTTTGTACCCCACTTTGACCTTTTCTCCCCCTCTTCTTTTAGTTCCTTATTCTGTTTTTTCTGATTTTTTTTGGGGGTGTTGTCTTGGGCTCTTAGTTATCCATTTGCCAAACAAAAAAAAAAATTATTGCATTCAGTATATAATATTTTTCAGGTGGCTGCTCTTGTCCCTCAAATTGAGATTGATGCTATGTTTGGAAGCACAGAGGACAGGCAATCAAGAATTATGAGCCAAGCACTGCGGAAAATTCATTATTCTTTATGCCAGTCACGAACTCTTATTGTATTTCTGAATCAGGTACAATGCTTACAAGCATTTTGTTCTTATGCATTGCACTGTATAAAATATGGGATAAATGACATTCTGCATTTGTCTTTCATATGCAGGTTAGATTTAGTTCAAAATCAGGTCTGGGACGTGTGGATGAAGACACTTGTGGAGGAAATGCCTTGAAATTCTATTCAGCTATACGGTTAAGAATGGTCAGAACAGGATTGCTGAAGACCGAAGATGAGGTAGAACTTTGCATTAATGCTAATGAGAAGCTTGAATGAACTATCAGAGTCCTTGCAAATTCTTTTTAGTTTCTTTTCACTTAAGCTCCCAAATAATGGATAATCTCTCAATAATTGCTTGAATCTGGTCGGAAAGCTCCTATGCTTTCTGTAGTTTTTGTCTGTGACTGTCTGCATGCATTAATTCTATATTTCCAGCTACTATTTCCACAATCTTTTTACTTTGATTAATTGATTTATGTTTCTAAATTCAATTTTCTACTGACCTTCCATGTTAAATTCAGGTTTCATCATATTAATTCTTCAAGGAATCGTTGTATGACAAGCATTTATTATTGTTTCTATCAAACAATGCCCTTTGACTCATCCAGGGACCAGGATTTTATTATTCCTCTTACTGCCATATTTCAATCTTTTAGGTTACTGGCCTTGGGGTGTCTGTGGAAGTGGTAAAAAATAAATTGGCTCCTGCATTGAGAAAAGCTGATCTTAGGATACAATTTGGGAGAGGCTTTTGTTGTGAATCTGAGGCCTTGGAATTGGCATGTGAACATGGAATTATCATGAAGGACGGGACTGCATACCTCATTGAAGGGCAGGTTTTCAGTAATGAATCTGCAGCTGAAAAGTTTCTTGCAGAAAACAATGAGGTTCTTGATGGAATTATAATGGACTTGAGAAGGAATTTGTTTAAAAGGCATAGATAGTAATGCCACACTTGCGCGGGTGAGCTTTACTCGAAGAGAACAGATTCAATTAAAATTGGAGTTCCAATTTGGCTATGGAATGCATATACTGGAAAACTAATCTTGGAGAATTTGAATGCACACGACACTGGTTCTTAGTGATGAGATTTGGAGTGTTAACTACTGGATTTAGATGTTTTTGGCAAGTTGGAGCTCATCAGGAGACCATCAACCTTGCAAGGATGTATTTGAACAGATTAATTATGAAAGCAAGAAAAGCTTCACGAGGTTCAGCAATTCATTTGTCTTTTACCTATTGCATTAACATTGTATTTACGGTAAACCTGAGAAATTTGAATTTTGAAGCAATGTGAATTTCAGGGCATCTATTGTTGTTCAAGAAACACATCACTTCTAGAGCTCAAATTTGTTGATGAGGTCCAGGGATGAATTCTAATTTCTCTAGTAACAGTAGCATGTATCAGAAGGTACTTGTTCTTAACTATTATGATAATCACATTTCTGTTTCTGTTTTATTTAAAAGAAATGCAATTAAATTGAAGCTAAGTTTGAAAAATTAAGACTCACAAACCTCCAAAAACAACATAGTATCATTAATTTTTTTTATTCAATGCTATTATTTTAAAAATCAGGATGAACTCAACAAACTGAATCTATCAAAAACGGAATCAAATTGCTAAAATCGATCAATTTGATTTGGTATTTCAGATTAAATCGAGTAGTGATGAGCCCTAGATTGACACTAAGGTTGAAGAAAGAGCAGTGTGTGCATAGAAGTATATTAATCTCAAAAAAATGTCCTGCAAAAATAATCTCTTTTCAATTTTACAGGGAAGAGAGAAGTTTTGAAATGGATGCCAACATAACATAGCTTGCCTAATTTCTGGTCGATGGTAGGGGTGGCGATAATAAATACGATGCGATAACACAAGATAAATCCAATACGATATTTGTGGATTAGAATTGTGGTTTATTGTGTTCGTGTCATAATTGTATTAATCCGATAAAGATAAAAAATTATTGTGTTGTGTTTGGATTGATCTATTAATACAAAAGAAACACGTTAAATATGTTAATGTTTAACTTAATATGTTATAATTCATATACACATTAATTAAATTGTGTTATACTAGTTTTATAAATTAATCGTGTTAAATACATCGTGTCATATTATTCCGTTATTAAGTGAATCATGTTCATATTTAAATTTTAAATACGGTTAGCTTATTATATCGTATTTATATTGATCTTTATGATGCCATAGATATATCAAAATACGACAAGAGCGCAACGCAAATTGTCACCCCAGTCGGTGGTGTCAAACCATATTTGTAATGAAAATAACGTTAAAAATAACAAGGAGTCAATGCATGTGCTCTGTCTACATGGGATGGAAAAACTTTGACTTTTTGAGTCTTTAAATTGGACTACCGACCGTTTCCTTTTTGTTTTCACCTTTCATATTTATGACGTTATGCAAATATTTTTCTATTTTTTTTTTTGCTCAAAATTGATGGATAGTGAATAGAAGATTTTACATCAAAATTTTCGTATAATTCTGATGAATGAAAATATCAATTAAATTATTCTTAATTTAGGATATTTTTTCTGTGCTAATGTATGATTATGTTATACTTTATTCCGATGGTTTAGTTCTAAAAATTCGAATTAAAGATTAATATGAAATGTTGAATGCTTTAGATGGAGGGAAACTATCATATTCAATTCTTTCACAACTTTTGAAATTGTTCATCTCTGTTTCAAAGCCAAAGTTTACAGAATCAACAGGTTTTCAAAATGTTCAAAATTCTCACCTAACTTCTTGATTGCAACTTTTTAATTCTTATTTTTCAACTCCATCTAAATTAAACAATAGACTTTTATCATTGTTGTTGGTTGAATCTTAAAATTAAAGAAAAAACAAATAATTGGATATTTATAATGATATAAAAAAATAATAATTCTTAAAGGGTAATGTGTATATCATTATATTTATAGCATTGGGTGGCTATAAATCTCAATAGCCTCAGTATCCAATTTAATATGCTATTTATTTTAATATTGTATTTTTCATTATTTGAGTGACGGATATTTCTTTTTTTTGATATATATATATGTAATCCTTAGGAGATAATATTTGATGATAAGTATATTTTTCTTTAGTTAAAAGTCTCAAAGTTTGAACTTTAAGTATAATGTACTTTTAAGACTTATAAGAAAATGATTTAATCCTTTAATTGACCTAACTTACATGAATTTATAATTTTAGATTGTTGGATACTTAAATTTAAAAAATAAGAATATATCTTTTTGAAAGTATGGTAAAAAAATAGAAAATATAATTAAGGAAGATATTTGGCATTCATCAATTTCTCGACCGTATATATGGAAGACTTAGTAGTAATAATAATAATAATAATAATAATAATAATAATAATAATAATAATAATAATAATAAATAGCACAAAAAGCCAATGAGTAAGTGGCTTAATTTGTCATTACTTAATTTTAGTATTACTATTGTAAAATTATATAATTTTTTTCTCTCATAAAAATCACTTAATTATAAATTAGTTTCACTAAAATTATTTACATTAATTTTTCAGCAATTATCAATCGGAAAAATTGTTCTAGCAACTTAATTGGCATATGAAATACGACACGTCGTTATACAGGTCAAATAGGATATCATTATATAGGTCAAATAGATTTTTGACATTCTAATTTATATTATTTTTAATTTATAGTGACGTAGATACTGAATTATAAATATATATATAGTACTTTATTTAACATGTACAATGTTGTAATATATTTTATATATTAACTAAAATATTAGCATGACTTTTTTTATTATTGAATGCGAAAAAATTAATAAAAGTGATTTAATCGAAACTAAATCATAATTAAATGATTTTTACTAGGAAAAAAAAAACTACTCAGAAGCAGAAAGGAAAGGAGAAAACGACACCGTTAAACTCTAAATGTTGGTACCACTGCCCATAAAATAAATAGCGGAATTACTGGTAAGACAGAGTTGCAGACTGCAGCAGCTACCACAGGCAAAAAACACTCTCTCTCTTTCGATTTCTCTTGTTGTTTAGTTGTTGTCTGCCGCATCCTCATTTTGAAATTCTCCCTCCTTTCACACCTCCTTCTATGACTCAGTCTTCCTCTCTCTTATAAATCCAATACCTGTTTCATTATCTTCTCTTTCAACTCTTCCTTTCTCTCCCTTCGCTTTCTATTCTCTGGTAAATCGCCTTTTTCCTCAGCCTTTTTTGTTTTCTCTTAACTCTCTTTTTTTGTTTGTTTTTTTCTAATTTGAATTTTTGTTGCAGGGAAAAAATGGCGGTTAGTTCCAGAGGAAGAAGCTCAGAGTTGCTTCAGGTTCCTAGGAAGTTTATGGACAGAGACACCACTCCTGAGAGAACCAAAGTCTGTGTTGAACCCAAATCCAAAATTGGTGCTGAGAGGAAAGTGCCTGTTGTTTACTATCTCAGTAGAAATGGCCAGCTTGAACATCCCCATTTCATGGAGGTTTCTCTCTCTTCCGCTGAAGGTCTCTACCTTAGAGGTATAACGCATTCTTTTCTTTTGATCTTTCTGGTTTCTGTCGCCGATAAAATGAGGGAAAAAAGTGAAGAAAATGTTCTGTTTTGTCATAATTCAAATTCAAAAGCCGACGTTAGTTGACGTGAAGGAAAAAAACTTTAATCATGACTTTCCGGTCTCTTTTTGTTTTCTTTTCTGAGATGGCGGTTGGAAAGTTTTATCCTCTGTTTGCTGAGAAAATCATGTTTTACACTCGGGAACAGAGAAGAAATTTTGGATTTATTTGTTAAATTTATTTCTTTTTCAGCAAAATATGGATTAGTCAGCAATGATATTTAAACATTCACTGCGCTTGCATTTTCCCGCATTTTCCTGAGAATCAAACAGAGAATCGTTCAAATGCAATGTCTTAATATTCAAAAATTGCTCTGCGTCGCAGATGTCATCAATCGATTAAACATCCTTCGAGGCAAAGGCATGGCTAGCCTCTACTCCTGGTCCTCTAAAAGGTACAAATTATTTGGAAAAAGAAAATTCATTCATTCCGCATTTCTCCGATTTAATTACCTATTTCACATCCAGTCTTGTCTTTGACTCACCAGGAGCTACAAAAACGGCTTTGTTTGGCACGACTTAGCCGAGAACGATTTCATTTATCCAGCACACGGTCACGAGTACGTTCTCAAAGGATCTGAGCTTCTTGATCCTTCTATAAACCCCAGCAAACCCCTCGAAACGACGGCGTCTATCAAATCCCTGAAACCGCCAACAGAGACTCACAAATCATTATCGAGTGAGGAGTCGGATTTTCCAGTGATCCGGAGGCAGAGGAACCAATCTTGGAGCTCTATCGAGCTTAATGAGTACAAGGTTTATAAAACTGAGCCATTCTCCGAATCGAGTCGAAAACTCGCCGCTGACGCGTCGACTCAGACTGATGACAAGAGGAGGAGAAGGAGGCCGGTGAAGCAAGCAGAGGAAATTGAAGAATTGCAGGAAGAGCGGGAAGTGAACAGAGAAGAAATCGAGATATCTGCTCCGCCGTCGGATTCAAGCCCCGAGACTTTAGAATCCCTAATGAAGGCGGATGGACGGTTGATACTGGGGGCTGGGAACGTGAACGAAGATGGTTTGAATCGGACGGTAGAGAACTGCGGAAGACTAAAGGCGTCAACGGTTCTGATGCAACTGATCTCATGCGGTGCCATGTCATTTAGGGACTGTGGGGCCACGGCGGTAAAGGAGCAAGGATTGTCGTTGATCGCACACTACAAGGCACGGCTGCCACGTGGAGGGGGGATCCGGGAGGGTCCACCAAAAGATTTCTCAAGTTTTTCAGGGGTAATATTGGAAGATAAGGAATATTTTAGTGGCAGCTTGATCGAGACCAAGAAAGAGCCAGTCCCTGCTTTGAAAAGGTCCAACTCCTACAATGCAGATCGGTAAGTGATTGTTTAAATTAGCCATTTTGTTATTAGTTCCAAGATACCTTTCAAAATTGCCATTTACTTGGGATTTTCAATGAAATGAAATGAAGCAAGTGTTGATTTGAAATTTCATTCAGAAAGTACCAATCTGTGGTTGCCAAGAGCAGCATGCATTGGCATTTCAGAGATTGTGTCAGATTTATTTTCATTTGGCATGATTTGAATGCAAGGTTCGTACGGGTTTTGTGCACATATAAGAAATCCAGCTACGGGCCATATTTATTGTTCATGGGCTGTACGTTATATATTTGTGGATCTGAATTCTGAATCCTTTTGCTGTGCAACTGATTGGTGCTTCTCTATTTCTGCCATCTGCATTCTGATCTATGCTGGTTTCTGAAAATCTTGAATTATGGGATATAATATGGGGGACCAGTGGATTAAATTGCCGCCCAAACATGCGATGTTTTTAGACAAAATGAAGAGATGAATTGAAATATTGTTCCTCATTTGTTGGTTGATTATTCATAATTTTGTCGATTTGGTGATTTAATGGATTCAATTAACAGGAGTTCCCAGATGCAACTGGGAGAAAAGGAGGTAAAGGGAGCACGTACAAAGTGCATACCAAGGAAGCCAAAGGCAATGCCAAACAAGAAGGAGAGCAGCATTAGTCTCTCATGTGAAGGTGAAGGCAGTAGTGTCAATGGTCAAGTAGGAGGAAGCAAGAGAATGGAGGTTCAACAAGTCCAAAACGAGACCAAATCAGAGTGTATTAATCATCAAAACTAACGTTGTAAATGTAGTTACTATTTCAGATTCGTGTCTCGTAGCGCATCACATTTAAGTATTTAATACCCGACTGCCCCAATATACCAAAAAAATGTAGTTAGTAGAATGTAACCGAAAACTAAGAACACAGGCAAAAGAAAACAAGAAAAAGAAGAGAGAGGAGCAGGCTAAAAGGAGTTGTGGTGGATAGCAAAGCTCGGCAAGGCGAGGACTCAGTCGGCGGGCACTTGCATTGAGGATTAAAGTCAGAATTTGGAAATTCTATAAAAGGGTTCTCTTTGTTGGAGCTTTTAGCTTAGGGTCAATGCTATATGTGCTTTAAATTTCGGTGATGAGGTGCTAAATCCTATTGTTTTAAGTCTTTTTAGATGCGATAGTTTTGACTCTAAAACATGGGAAACAGAATTTTGTCCTTGGTAATGTCGTTTTACTTTTGGGTTGATTGGTTCTAGGCCCACCCACGTGAGCTCCCTACCTGTTTTGGTTTTTCAATTCCAGCCAGGTTCTTGGGATTTGCAAGGTATTTGCTTGGAATTTGTAGCTTCTCAAACAGGTGCAAGTCACGGGACATCCATACGATCACCTCGCCAAACTTGGGCAATTAAATTGAATGTTAACCCTGGCTTTGTGAGTAAAATTGATATGAATCTGACATTAGTTTTTTTAATTATTATAATCTGTGAATTGAAACAGGAAATTCGAATTCCAAATTTTATAATTTTAATCAGTATTATTGAATTAAAGTTTATTAGTAAGGAGCAAACCCTTAAACATCAAAATGAAAAGCTTTTAGACATCTAGTTTTACAATTTCATTTTCCTTTTAATCACGAATGGAATTAGAAATTTTTCATTTTTGCTAGAGGGCCTGTCAGGTACAATCAATTATACGTATAAATGCGGTATATATAATGTAATTAATACTATAATACATCAGAATCATGCATAAGAAATTACTAATTACAGTGATTTTATATATAATTTGATTGTATATTTAGTATTTTTAGCTTCTAGCTAGCTCCAATGATCAACTAAATCAATTCCAATCCATAGACTATTTATTGCTAATTGTTCTGCATTGATAGACATCAGTTTCTATCCCCACAAAAGTTTTTCTTAGACCATTGTGATAAAGGATGGCAATTTATGATCCGATTTAAATATACCCAAAAATTAATTTTAATCGAATAGATGGATTTGTTTATCCAGAAAAATGACACATTATT
>CATIWF010031688.1:0-34641 GCA_949630135.1 Balakata baccata
TGAATTTTACCGATAGTTTATATAAATTGTAATAATTAAATATTTTAAAATTTATTTATAATATAAATTTAACTCTATTTTTATTTTATAATTAAAATAGGGTGTCGGTGAAATTCACCCAAACGGAGAGATGGCATGAGATTCTAAAATGTGTGGGTGTGCACGTGACGGTTGCAGATTGCGACTTTTTAGTTCTGACAGAGAATCAGAGCTCTGATGATTTTGGCACGTAAATTAAAGAAAATCTAAGCCAATCGTCTGATATTGACACACAAACTAGAACGACTAGCGCCCCCCAAATCATTAACTTTTTTTTTCCTGACGAATCTACTAATCATTAACATATTAATATGGAAAGACAGAGTTGTGTTGACTGACGACTGTGACCTATCACCGAGAATTTTATTTTACTTCAAAAAGGGCAACTTTGAAGAATCATTTATTTCGCTTTGTTTTTTATTTGATCGGGTTGGATTTCCAATTTTCAATTTTTTCTTTTACTATTAATTATCCTTTTTTAACGCTGGGATTCTCTTAGAAACTTCTAATATATAGAAGGAAGTAATTAGATACGGCAAGCTGGCTGTCAAGCATATAATTGTTGAGGAAGAGAGCGTATCCCTTTTGATAGGAGAAGGGAGTGGTAATCTTAAACAACATCGTCTCCAGGAGCAGAGAACAATGCTTGCGGGAGATAGAGAGGAATCTGGGCCCACGAAAGTTCATGATGAGGAACGGTTAGCTGTTGAGATTCCTGAAACTGCCCATCAGATTAGCAGTGGTTTGTTTACTTGTCCCTTGTACATTCCTAATTTTTCCTTTTTCTTTATGCATTGGGACGGGCCTGTCTAGTCTTTTCCGGATTTCTTATGTTTCTTTTTTGTCGGTTTGTGCATCTTCATTGGGGCGTGTGTAATGGTTTCAATGATTTCTAAGATATTTCATCGATTTGTTTTTGTTGCTCAAACACCCTAATTTTGCTTAGAAAAACGGGATTTTGATTGGCATTTTCCAACATTATATACCATTTCTATGTTTTCTTGGATATATTTGGAGTGATTAATAAATGTGATGTAGACAATTCTTTTTTCTCATGTTTCCTTGAGCTCATTTCATTTTTCTCTTTGGAATTTTAAAGATTCATGGTTTCAGGTGGGTTTTGTGCTCACAACTGGCGTCAACAGTGCTTATGTACTAGGATATTCTGGTACCATCATGGTTCCTCTGGGTTGGGTGTTTGGTGTAGTTGGTTTGGTTATAGCTGCTGCAATTTCATTATATGCAAATTCTCTTATTGCTAAGCTCCATGAATTTGAGGGAAAGAGACATATCAGATACAGAGATCTTGCAGGATATATTTATGGTATGAGATATGAGCAAAAAGAATATATATATATATATTGAATTGCTTATCTGTAATCTGTTACATTATTTATATTCGTTAATTTATTTGGGTTCTCCATGTTTGATGGGACTGTTTACTGCAGGTAAGAAAGTTTATTCCGTGACATGGGGATTGCAATATGTTAATCTTTTCATGATTAACACTGGATTTATTATTTTGGCTGGTCAGGCGCTTAAGGTAAGATCAAACTCGGATTACTGGCTGCTTTTTCTTGCAGAGAAAGATCGGTCATTCTACATAAGAATTGGTATAAAAGAAGCCAATCATGCCGTCTTATTTTGTGCAGTTAAACTAATTAATTATGAAAAGGTTATTGGTCTCAGATAGGAAGTTTTTGCTTCTTTAGTTATATTAAGCAAAAAATCATACTTCATATCGTGCAAGATGATAAATTCTATGAAGTAATTTCAGTAGTTAGCTGATTTTTTTTTTTCTTCATCTTTTGTGCAGGCTGTATATGTTCTTTTTAGGGATGATGATGCAATGAAACTACCATACTTCGTTGCCATTTCTGGGTTTGTATGTGCTTTGTTTGCCATTTCAACTCCCCACTTGTCAGCATTAAGAATTTGGCTGGGAGTTTCAACAGTCCTCAGCTTGATATATATTGTTGTAGCCATTGTTCTCTCGATTAGAGATGGTAAGGATAAATTGTTCACTATTATACTCGAGTAGTTTGTGTTTTGAAGTCAATTTTGGCAGTATTATACACCTTAGTTTATGTGCTTATTTTTTTTCTTTTGTGAGTTATCTACACGTGTGAGAAAGAATTGGAGGATAGTCTGTCTGCATTATACTTTTTAATGAATCTGCAAAACCACTTTAAAGTAGGATGCCATAACTTGAATGGGTCAACAATGTGTTGTGCCTTGCGTGCTTGTTTCTTATTTTAATCAACATCATCGAGATGGAAGTTCCCAATTCTAAGAATTTTAGCATTTTCGTAATTTGTTCCTTTGGCTGGGTTATCCTTCCTCATTCCGTCGTCCGTTCTTTAGCTGTATGCAGTTAAGAACCATGCAAAGTTTTTGAATTCTTGCATTTTATCTTTGAAAAAGACATAGGGAGTTGCCTCTGCTTTTTGTATGCTGTTTGATCAACCATTTGTTTGGGAGCATCTTGTAAATTGAATCTGTCCTCTAATTTTCAGGAAAGGTGTTACGCAATCTAGATTGTGTTAAATGGCAAATATCATTTGATAATCCATGAACTTCATTAAGCTGTGGATTATGTGTATGTGTAGTTCTAATAACTTTCATAGTTCTTAATATACTTCAGCATACTATATGTTTGTACCATCCTCAGACTATCAACTTGTGATTCTCACTGCTCGTTTACGCCGTTTTACTAGACGTCCATCAATATTGATCCAAGAAAGAATATTGTGCGTTGAATTTGAAGCGAGTTTTTGACTATTTATATAACTTCTTTTTCTTTTTCTATCATGGCTGGTAAAAAGTTATTAGTGTTCTTCCAAATTTGCATAATTAACTCTGCAATTGTAGGCAGCAGAGCACCGCCAAGGGATTATAGCATTCCTGGAACATCAGCAAGCAAAATATTTACATCAGTAGGGGCAGGCGCTAATCTGGTTTTTTCATACAACACAGGAATGCTTCCAGAGATACAGGTACTAATTGGGCTTTGACAGAACTTGCGCATGTCTCCTTTTTAATCTAGGTAGAGAAATACTGAGAATACATGCATTTATTGTTGAATAGATACAGATCTGGTTACTTTTCACTTTGATAACTCTAAGCACACCAATTGTTTTCCCTTTCTCATGTGATCTTTGGTGAACAGTTTTCCTTACAGAATTATAAAAACTTATTGGGATTAATATTAATGATTCTACTTCACAAGGGAAGTGGGCTATGTCAGGCATCACCAAGGGATGCCCGACCAAGCCTGTAATCGCGTACAGAAATAGAGATTACATGCCGGGAATGTTGCCCTGGATGGATAACAAACACTACGAACAAAGTAGTTTGTGGGTGTGAATGGTAATGTTGGTAGGGAATGTTTGTAAAACAGAATAATTACAAGAGAAGAGAATGAATCTACTAGCAGTCATTTTGTCACTCTCATTAGATTTTCATGTCATTATCTCATCATCAGATCCATTGAGTGATCTGTATCAGCGGGGAAAATTTCAATCAGGCATTTGATGTTCATGTGAATGTCATTGTTCATGCATACATAGGGTTCCCTTCCTGAGTCATAACCACTTGCGTTCACACATGTCATTATTTAGGATGATCTGCTTCAGGACTAGAGTAACAGCAAAGATTTTGGTAGATTCTGTTAGGATTGAGGTCTCCATGCCGATGTTGTGGGACTTAACTGTTTAGGGATACAATAGCTCCAGATTATATGCCACACGTTGGAGTAGCTTCCCATAATTTATTTCTGTTTCAGCCTTCAACTTATGTATTACTTACTAATTTGCAACAGGCAACAATAAGGCAACCCGTTGTCAGTAACATGATGAAAGCACTGTACTTTCAATTCACAATTGGATCATTGCCAATGTTTGCCGTCACATGGATTGGTTATTGGGCTTATGGAAATTCGACGACTACTTATTTGCTTAACAGCGTCAGCGGTCCAATTTGGGTGAAGGCAACAGCCAATATTGCTGCATTCCTGCAATCAGTCATTTCTCTGCATGTATTCCCTTATCACTACTGCTTTTCAAAAATCTATTGATCCTTTTCTTTTATGATTTTCCTTCGGAAATTCATTCAATGCTTTTGGGCTAATGTAGAGTTGCTTATTGCAGATCTTTGCAAGTCCAATGTATGAGTACTTGGATACAAAGTTCGGGATAAAGGGAAATGCATTCGCAATTCGCAATTTGTCATTTAGATTAGGGGTGAGAGGAGGATACCTAGCTTTTAACACATTGGTGTCGGCTCTTCTGCCCTTTTTAGGAGATTTTGAGAGCCTAACGGGGGCTATCAGCACTTTCCCTCTCACATTTATTCTTGCTAACCACATGTACCTGATGGCAAAGAAGAACAAATTGACCAATTTGCAGAAGATTTGGCATTGGCTCAATGTTAGTTTCTTTGGCTGTATGTCTGTTGCAGCAGCAATTGCAGCTCTTAGGCTTATTGCTGTAGATTCCAAGACATACCATGTTTTTGCAGATTTGTGATGCCGGTGGATGAAAGATTCAAGACCTTCACACACCCTCTTCCTCACATCTTCTTCCTCAGAGATGTGTCTGATTATTTAGCGATATATAATTTTTTTTTTCTTTTTATTTGTATTTCGCTTTAAATTATAGCTCGAAACATAGAATAAAATAGTTTATTTTCCAATCAATTCCTTATATTCTGCATATATCAAAACATTTTCATCCAGTATATGTTCTTTAAGTTACCAAGCAATCTTTATCATTGAAAATTTGCAAGGAAAAGAATAATACGTGGATTAAAGTTATCAACTATTTAGAATATCAAAAGTAAAATTGTAGATGCAATGCTATATAATCTCCAAAATATATTCATTAACAGTGGTCGACAGTCTTTCATTAGTGTAGAATGTAGATAAGAGCATATTCATCATTAATGTAAATGCAAGCTTACTCATAGAAGAAGAGCTATAAAACAGGGCTAAACAGTATTCCAGGGAGTTTGATTTTCTCTCCTCTTGAGAACTAGCAACCTGTCCTCTGGGATTTGAACGGAAAGTCATTTGCTTATACTGCCTCACCTGAAAAGACTCCAAAGGTACTTTCAATCATATAAACCTGCTAATGTAGTACCCACGTAACCATAAAGAAAGCAACAACCAAATCCACCATATTTCGTACTTGCATCTCTTAGTTGACTCATTAGGATTATTTCAATTGTTAAGTGATGATAAGAGGTAATCACACCATATTGAAATCTCCTTATCTGAATCCTATGATCCATATATCCCAGGAGGAAACGCTACAGAAATCAGATAAGGATCCCAGTGTCTCACGATCCGCGACAAGAGGAAATCACACCAGATTGAGATCCCCTGTTCCGGATTCTATGATCCATCGATCCTAGAATGAGACGCTATAGAAATCAGATAAGGATCCCAAGATCTCACGATCTGCGACAAGAGGAGATCATATCAGATTGAGATCCCCTGATCCGGATCCTATGATCCATCGGTCCTAGAAGGAGATGCTTTAGAAATCAGATAAGGATCCCAGTGTCTAACGATTCGCGATAGGAGGATATCACACTAGATTGAGATCCCCTACTCCGGATCTTATAATCCATCGATTCTAAAAGGAGACGCTATAGAAATCAGATAAGGATCCCGGGGTCTCCTAATACTCGGATCGTATGATCCAGTAAAACGATATCACCAGTTCTTATAATGCACGATCCGAAGATCCTAATGGAGGATAAAAATACTGTGCAAGTACAGTACATAGAGTAGGGCACTGACATGACAAGTAAGAAACATTAAACGAGCATGCGGCTCAAGCATGACGCTTGATGACTAACGTGGCCAGCTAGCCATAATCATGACATAACAGAGCCGACTTAAGCCATATTATGTCAGAACGGGATTAGATGTATGACGAAGGAAAAGATTATAAAAAATCCAGGCAACATACTTAGGGAGCAGGTAAACTCTTGATGTCTCTAGCTATCTTTCCATTCACTTTATCATCTTACTGACTTAAGCATTAGAGGGGCATCATCGGAGTCCACCTCCAGTCTAGTCTTTTTGTTTCAATTGCGCAAGGTCTATCAACTATGAGAGACAAAAGTTATCATTGGTACGGTGAGCGTGGACCATGGCTGACAAACACCCGTAGGAGCACTGAATTCAAAGACCTTGGACGGAACTCCCCAGTTCGCCATTGCCGACCCCCGTGACACCCCTGTGTCCCCCCGCAACTTAAGTCCCGCTCTTAACCATCTTAGTACTGGACCTATATCCAATCCCACCCCTGACATTTTCCACGTTTTATAACAACTTACAACTACCATCAACAAAATGAAATAAGACATAGTCACACTCAAAAACCAAACACCAACCTTTTCCAAATACCACTAAGATGAGCATAAAGAAATTTCTACCTCTACTTGAGATAGATCTTTTGCCAATACACTCACTCACCAAACTCCATATGTTGCCCAAGAAACATTCATCACCAAAACCGACCTGTATCACACAGTAAAAAATCTCTTGAAAGAGTTTTAACCCTTTTTCGGAGACTTCGATTATAGTCTCCGGAACACCTCACCCCTAGTTGATCATTTAATGCAAGATCCTTTTCCAGACATCAAATTGCCCGTCTACCTATATATGACGATTCTAGAGAATCCCGAAGCCATATCTAGCAGTTTTGCACCACTATGGCTTTATACACAAAACCAAAACTTAGTGCTCTGCAAAGTTTTTCCCATCACACTGGTCGACTTAGCCCAACAATGGTATCAAGGCCTCAAGCCAAGCTGTTTATGCTTTTTTGAACAACTGGCCCAACTTTTGAATGCGCAATTTGTCACCAATATGCTTATCCTTAAAGTTTCAGCGGATCTCCAAAAAGTATATCAAAATAGGGAGGAAACACTGAAGAAATACGTGGAACGTTTCAATAAAGAGGTCGTCTTGGTAAAAGACTTGGAGCATAGTGTTGCAATAAGAGCATTCACAACAAGAACCACATCCAAGCTTCTATACAACTCACTAAACCTTGACCGACCCCAAACTTTCACTTACCTCATGATTTACGCCAGGCAACACATCCAGCTAGATGAAACCATGATAGCAAATGGTGATGCCCCTGAGTTGCGGATACCATCAATGGCATGATCTTCTGACCAACAGGATACTGCTCCCGGGCCTAGCCATTTCAGTAGAAGTGAACGGCGTGATCTGCCATCCTATCAGGGACATTCAGAGCGAGGAAGGGGATACTAAGATCGCCCCCATCCCTTTGAAAAAAAATACACGCCTCTGAACGTCTCCAGAGGGGAAGTGTTGATGGCTGCCAGACATGCTAGAGAATTATTGAGGTGGCCCGGAAAGCTGAATCCCAAACATCCTGAGAAGAGAGACCAGAGTAAATACTGTGATTTTCATAGGGATCATGCCCATGATATAGAGGAATGCCGGTAACTCCGTGAAGAGATCGAAGGCCTCATACGAAAGGGATCATTGAGGCAGTTTGTGCGATCAAAATCCTCACATGAGAAGCCAAGGCCACGGACATCCTCTCAACCTGAAGTCAAACCAAATGGGCCAAGGGGAGAACCATCGGCTCTAATCAATATCATTGTGGGCAGAGTCAATTTGTTTGAGCGGGTACTCGGGAAGCGAAAAAGAGGTGTTCATATTGTCACCCTAATCACTTTCTCTTCTCAAGACAGTCTTTGGCTGCCTCAGGGTCACGATAATGCCTTGGTCATAGAAGGTCATATCCATAATATACTGGTGAGAGGGATCCTAATTGACAATGGAAGCGACGTAAATCTCCTAACACTCAATGTTTTTCGTGCGTTGAAGGGGTCAGTCTCGGACCTCAAACCAATCTCCTAGCCACTCATGGGATTGGGGGGATAACCAATCCCAGTCGAGAGATCAGCATGGCTAACGATACAGATTAGTACAGATGAAAGGTACAAAGATTTCCTCGTGAACTTCATGATTGTGGATATACCTTTCCCTTACAAAGTAGTTTTGGGATGTCCATTCCTCTACGACCCCTGTGCATCCATAAACATTAGATATTTGACAATGAAGATCCCCACTAGTCAAGGAGAGATCATAGTTAGAGGAGATAGGCAAACAGCCAGTGTAGCTAACTGTGGAAACCTTAGCTAGAGAATCCCTAGCAGATAGCCTGACGCCCATGGAAGATATCGAGTCAGTAACCATCAATCAAGACAAGTGTGTTCAGGTGGGGGGGAGCCTTGAGAATGATGTCAAAGATAAGATCATCTCCATTATAAAAGAATATTAAGATGCCTTTTGCCTGGGTCCTACAAGATATTCGAGGAGTAAATCACGAGCTCAGCACTCACCGCCTAAATGTAAGCAAACAAGCCAAGCCAGTCAAACAAAAAAAATGACACATGCTCCAGACAAGCAGGTGGCAATCTCTGACGAGATAGATAAACTCTTGCAGGCAGGATTCATAAGAGAAGCATACTACCCTGAATGGGTCTCAAACGTGGTAATGGTAAAAAAGCCTAATGGGAAATGGCATAAATAGGTAGATTTCACTAACTTGAACATAGCTTGCCCAAAGGATCCCTATTTGCCACCAAGCATTGACCAATTGGTTGACTCAATAGTAGGATATGGGATGTATACATCCGTCGATGCATAAGCTGAATACCACCATATACCGATGGATCCTGAAGACCAAGAGAAAACCACATTCATCTTAGATCGAGGCCTCTACTGCTACACTGCCATGCCTTTTGATCTAAAAAATGTTGGTGCGATATACCAACAGCTGGAAAATAAAATATTCAAAAATGAGATTGGCAAGAACATGAAAGTATACATCAATGATATGATCATCAAGAGTGTTATACCTCAAAATCACCTAAGAGACATTGGGGAAATACTTTCACTCCTCAAAATGAATTAGCTCAAACTAAATCTGGAGAAATGTGTCTTCGGAGATGATCTGAAAAATTTCCGAGATTCATGATCTCATAGAGGGGCATTGAAGCAAACCTCGAAAAGATACAAGCAGTAATAAACAATCTCCCTCTAAAAACTATCAAAAATGTTCAGAAACTTAATGGAAGGATTACCGCCTTAGGGCATTTTATCTCATGCTCCACCAGAAGATGCTTGTTGTTCTATAATGCTCTCAAATGCGTAAAGAAGTTTGAATGGAATAAAGAATGTCAGAATGCTTTCGAGAGCCTAAAAGCCTTCCTCCAGTCACCCCCTCTCCTTAGCAAACCCGTGGAAGGCGAAGATTTATTCCTCTACCTTTCTACAACCCACAAGACCATAGGTGTTGTATTGGTCCAAGAAGAAAAAGGGGAGCAATATCCTATTTATTATTGTAGCTAGGTCCTAATAGTAAAAGCCTTCCTCCAGTCACCCTTTCTCCTTAGCAAACTCGTGGAAGGCGAAGATTTATTCCTCTACCTTTCTACAACTCACGAGACCATTGGTATTGTGTTGGTCTAAGAAGAAAAAGGGGAGCAGTATCCCGTTTATTATTGCAGCCAGGTCCTGAGAGGAGCAAAAATACGGTATTCCAAATCAGGAAAGATTGCCTATGCCCTGTTTTTGACAATAAGGAAGCTTCGCCCTTATTTCGAGGGTTTCCATATCATAGTCCAAACAGACCATCCCCTCAAAAAAATATTACCTAAGGCAGATTCCACTAGAAGAATAATGGAATGGGCCACTTAAATCAGTAGCTTCGGTGTCCCAGGAAGGCTATGAAAGCTCAAATCCTAGCTGATTTCATAACAGAATGTAACATAGAGGACCACAGAGAAGAAAAACTGGAAAGAGAAACTTGGATGTTACAAGTCGATGGAGCAGTTGGATAACAAAAGGCGGTAGTGGTTGTCATTCTCATCAGTTCAGCATGATTCAAAATCGAGTGCATTCTACAAATCATGTTCCCTGCAACTAATAATGTTGCTGAATACGAGGCCGTTTTGCTAGGAATCCAGGCTGCGTGAAGAGTAAGGCCGGCAAACCTCATCATCCACAGTGACTCACAACTCATCACTCAGTAGATTACAAATGAGTTTGGGACAAAGGAGGCCGAAATGGCAAGATACCTAGATAAAGTTAGACAGAAAATCGCGCTCCTAGAAATGGATGGTACAAAATGGTCAGTCGTACAGATCCCACGATCCCACAATATGGAAGCAGATGCAT
This sequence comes from Balakata baccata, assembly GCA_949630135.1. NCBI lineage: Eukaryota > Viridiplantae > Streptophyta > Magnoliopsida > Malpighiales > Euphorbiaceae > Balakata > Balakata baccata. The sequence continues at coordinate 10,274 of CATIWF010031688.1, forward strand.
TGTCAAAACTCGCTCGAGAAGAGGAGCCTTTTCCACCATAAGTGCTAACACGATCACTCAGCTTGCTAAGTCATTCTGCATAGCCGGTCCTCATTGTGGAGGGAGACAGTTGGATGAGACTAATCGTTGAATGGTTAGAAGAAGGAAAGCTTCCACTAGAAGAACCTGAGCGCAAGAAATTCTTGAAAAAGGCTGCAGTATACATTTTTCATGAAGAAATACTATACAAGTGATCTCATACCCACCCCTAGCTCAGATGTGTAAGCCAGCAGAAGGAGAATATATTCTAAGGGAAATACATGAAAGGGATCGGAGGTGCATACGAGGGTGCTGAGGCTACTGCAAGAAAAGCCTTTTCACAGGGATATTATTGGCCTATGTTAAATAGGGATGCTAAGCTACTGGTGGAAAGATGTGAAAGTTGCCAAAAACATGGTCATTACCTCAATACTCCCCCAAATAGGAGCAATCTAGCCATTCGCACAAGTAAAGGCATAAAAGAAATTCCTAATTGTAGTAGTAGATCATTTCACCAAATGGGTAGAGGCAGCGGCGGTTCCTACCATCACTCAGAGGAAGATACAGAACTTCTTCGATGAAATAATATGCAGATTCGGTATTCCTACTAAGATCATAGCAGACAATGGCGAACAGTTCGACAATCGAGAATTTCAGCAATTTTGCAAGAACTTGAAAATTGACATGTGTTTCACATCAGTCGCTCACCCACAAACCAACGGACTAACATAAGTCACCAATAGAACTATCATCCAAGGGTTGAAGAAAAAGTTGAAAGAGGTCAAACGAGAATGGACGGAACACCTGTCGAATGTCTTATGGTCTTATAGAACCACACCACGAACAGCCACCGGTGAAACCCCATTCAGGCTAGCATTTGGGATGGAAGCAGTTACCCCAATAGAAATAAGCATCCCAAGCTTCAAAGTGATCCATTATAATGAAGAAAGAAACTCTCACGAGGTAAGATCCAGCCTCGATCTCATAGAAGAAGTAAAGACGAAAGTAGCAATAAAAGCATAAGCATACTAGAACCGAGCAGCACGAACCTTCAATAAAGGAGTCAAATCCAGAAGCTTCCAGAAAGGAGACATTGTTTTAGTGAGAAGAGACATTCAGAGAGGAGCAGCAGGAGTGGGCAAGTTAAACGAAAATTGGGAGGGGCCTTTCATCATCTCACAAGCTGTAGGGCTGGTGACTTATAGGATCTCTAACTATACTAGAAAAGAGCTCCCTCGAACATGGAATGCAAGGAACTTCAAAAAATACTACGAGTAAGTATAAATGTAACTTCTATATTTTAGCAAATAAAACAACATTATCAAACTCTACATCGTTTTGGATATGTAATTAAACGGTCTCTGATCCCTCAAAAGAGAAGAACTACATCGTTATGAGATCCGTAATCAAACGGTTTCTAATCCCTTAAAAGAGAAGAACTACACCATTTTGAGATCTGTAATTAAATAGTCTCTGATCCCTCAAAAGAGAAGAACTACATCGTTTTGAGATCCGTAATTAAACAATCTCTGATTCCTAAAAAAATGGAGCATTAAATTGTTGGGAGATCTGTAATTAAATGATCTTTAATCCTTCAAAAGAGAAGAACTATATCGTTATGAGATCCATAATCAAACGGTCCTTGATCCCTCAAAAGAGAAGAACTGTATTGTTTTGAGATCTGGAATGAAATGGTCTCTAATCCATCTCTCAAAAGAGAGGAGCAGTACATCGTTATGAGATCCGTAATCAAACGGTCTCTGATCACTCAAAAGGGAAACACTAATCATGAAGCGAACATGCTCAAATTTAAAAAATTGTAAAAGTTCAATACAAATTGGGGACATATATATATATATAAACAGCTGATGGAGACCGAGCATCGCCAGCAATTCCAGGATCGGAATGATGACCCTTCTCTTCTCCCTCCTCATCAGACTGCACGAAGCTCAAATCCAAATCAGGATACCGTCGTTGGATCTACTGAAGGACAGATTCCTTTGCCTCCTCTTGGATGTCCACAATTTGGAGAACTATGGAATTTGCCCTCTGATTTAACCGCTCTATTTCCTTATCACGATCCGTCAGCAAATTGCCACAGCATTCAACCTCATGGCTCAACTCCTCTTTTTGATAGGCCACTTCATGAATCTCCACCTCCTGAGCCTTCAGTTGCTCCTCAGTCTGCATGAGTTTGCCCTCCAGGGTATCTTTCAATGTAGTCACAGGTGGTAACTCTTCCTCCTTAGCAGCCAGTTGACCCTTATTTTCTTCCAATGCCTTTGCCACTTGTGATAGATTGTCTCTTAACTTAGCATTCCTTGCTTCAAAAGCAGTCAAGTCCTTCTCTAAGCTATCCAACCTCTCGTAAGCAGCAGCTCCCATGGTCACAAATTGTGAAAAAAGGTACCTAAAAATTACTCCCAACCACAATAAACATGAAGAAGAAAGATAAAAGAAATAAACATAGTATATGCAGGATAGTTCATACACACATGAAAAGGAAGGGTCAACAACTGCTTCTTGAGGTTCGATTCGATGGCCAGCCTTTCATAGGCATCTGCATCATTTGGAAATTGACAAGACTTAGCGAGATCATAGCACACGCTAGGTCACTATAGTGACACACCAGTGGGAGAAGCTTTGTGCCTCACAGCCAAGGCTCGTTGGAAATCCTCAAAAACTTCAATTATTTCAAAAGAGGAACCCCAATTACAAGTTCCTTTCGAGGGATCACGGATGCCTATTGGATCCACATCTATATTAGGGATTCCCTCCGCTCTAGCAGGAGATGAGGTAATCACCTCCCGCATGTCTTCTGACCCAACTTCCTCACCAATAGGGACAGAGACCCCTAACCCCGTCTCAGGTGGAGACCCTGTGATTCCAGGCACAAGAGGACCGGCTACAAGCAACATCCCGGAATCCTTTTCAGGGGTAGGCTTCAAAGATTCAGCAATGCCAGCAGTTTCACCCAAGGTCAAATGCGAGGCTTTTCTTTTCTTCGAAGCCCTCACCAGCATCCGTAGATCTTCTCCTACCAAACAAACATAAAATAAGGTCAGTCACACAATCCACACTTAAATTGAGAAAAAGACTAGAGATTACAAGGTTAAACAACCTCTTGGGTCAATCAACTGCTCTTGCAGATCATACATATGCCGTAAGGACCCGCAATCGTACCCTCCCACAAGGATATTTTTTTTAGGAGTGCCAACCCTTCCTCCTCTGCATTGGAAAGTTTGGGTTTCTGATTCGAGTTATCTGGACGAGCATTCCAGCTTAAAGGAAGATCCCTTCATCCCTCAGGATTGGCTATACAGCAAAATCTTCTCTTCTAAGATGGGTACAATTTGGGCATATCAGTGAATAAAGCTACCCACGACGAGTCTGAATATAGTGATGTTCCTCCCGATGATTTAGAACGAAGACATGTTGAAAAATCTTCACACTAAGAGGGATCGCCATCTCCATACACAGGTTCATGAAAATAGTGATCATAAGCCAACTATTAGGAGTCAACTAGCTAACGAGAATATAGTATAAATCCAATAGGTCCCACACGAAGCGTTGGAGGGGGAATCGCAGCCCCAGTTTTAGAAACTCCTCATACACCGCCATCCTACCCTCCTCCACAGTAGTAATGTCCTTCTTACCTGCAGCACTCAGGACATAGTTCTTAGGAATCCTGTATTTGTGGGATAAGGCTGGAAGATGTTTTTCCTTCAAAATACTATCCTCAAAATCCACTAACCATACACCATGAGGAGGGCGGCAAGGGGTAAGAGTTGTAAAGGTGCTTGGGAGGGCAAAGAACCAGCCAAAATAGCCAACACAAACATAGGCACCTCTTGGGTCATAGTAGCCCTACCAGAGGTGGAGGGTTGAGAGGATTGATCCCTCAACAGTTGAGATAGGGGAATTTCATCATCATGATAGGAAAGTGAGGGGACATAACATTTCCTACATTCCAACAGAATTTCATCCGAGTCCAAGTTAGAGATGTTAACGGTACCGGTTGCCATATCCCTACTAGACAACGAAGCCTCAAAATTCCCTGGAGAACTCATACCCCTCTCGTACTTCATCACTTTAAAATCATTTTCCAAATCAGACAATGACAAGAACTAGTTGAAAAAAGCAATGGGACAAAGGAAAAAGGGGAAAAACAAGAAGAAAACTTACTTGAAAGACTCATCGTGCTCTTGAGAACAACGGCGGAAATCTAGCATTAGAAAAACTTCTGGAATGAATTGCTTCAAAACTTCGACCAAAATCCATAATAGCCAAATACGCCAAAGTGAAAGCAAGAAATGAAAAGCTTGAAGAGACGGGAAAGATATGAAAAGAAGTTGTATCTGAGACGGTTGGACTGTCCCAATGATTGAAAGCCATGTGGTATTTAGTCATTAACACGAGTGACGTTTTTGAGGCAAAAATAAATTTTTCAAAAACGAGGCGGTAACAAATGAATAAGCTCTTAACCTCACATCATCGAACCTAAATGATAGATACTTTAGGAGGAAATATGATGACAAGAGGTAATCACACCAGATTGAGATCCCCTAATCCAGATCCTGTGATCCATCTATCCGAGGAGGAGATGCTACATAAATCATATAAGGATCCTAGTGTCTCACGATTTGCGACATGAGGAGATCACACTAAATTGAGATCCCTTACTTTGAATCCTATGATCCATCGATCCCAGAAGGAGACGCTACAGAAATCAAATAAGAATCCCAAGGTCTTACAATCAGCAATAGGAGGAGATCACACCAGATTGAGATCCCCCGATCTGGATCCTATGATCCATCTATCCCAAAAGGAGATGTTACAGAAATCAGATAAGGATCCTAGTGTCTCACGATTTGTGACGACAGGAGATCACACTAGATTGAGATCTCCTGCTCCGAATCCTATGATCCATCGATTCCAGAAGGAGATGCTACAGAAATCAGATAAGGATCCCGGGGTCTCCCGATACTCGAATCGTATGATCCTGTGAAACGACATCACTAGTCCTTATGATGCACGATCCAAAGATCGTAGTGGAGGACAAAAATACTACACAAGCACAGTACATAAAGTAAGGCCCGGACATGACAGGTAAGAAACATTAAATGAGCACGTGGCGCTTGATGACTAACGTGGTCAACTAGCCATAATTATAACCTGACAGAGTCGACTTGAGCTATATTGTGCTAGAATGGGATTAGACGTATAAAAGATTATAAAAATCTCAGGCAACATTCCTAGGGGACAGGTGAACTCTTGATCTTTCTAGCTATCTTTCCATTCACTTTATCCTTTTACTAACTTAAGCATCGGAGGGGTTTCATCGGAGTCCACTTCCAGTCTAGTCTTTCTGTTTTAGCCGCACAATGTCCATCAGCGACAAGAAATAGAAGTTATCATTAAGTATGAATTACATAGAACAAATACGGGGCATCTCATTGAGTAACTAACAGCAAAGATGGTACTCAAACAACACTCGGGTTATCAAGACAAAAAATCTTCTCATTGCATTAACCAATGCTTGCATAACTTCAGGTCAATCACCCAATAATAAAACGTCATACAAGAGGCCATCGTCTAAAAGTTCTAAAAGTGTAGTTAAAAGCGCTCAGGCGAGGCGCAATTTGGGTTGAGCGCTTAATACATCTTGCCAGCCGCCTCCTTTAACCAAGCGATAGTCATCATAACTCACACAGGTGGTTCAGGTGGATTGTCTCACACAGATGGGTCAAGTACAAGTCTACAGCTTCATCCTTTGGACGACTTCAATTAGGGATGTTGATAGATATTTTTATGGGTTCGTATACAGTTATGATGAGGAATAGATAAAGATGTGGGCAAAAGTCCTTTTACATCCAGTTTTTTTTAATAGAAAAAAGTAGCAAAAGTTGCAGCTCTGTTATTTAAGTCAAAATTGGTCGTGTTTTATTTTTTATATTCTTTCTAAGAAGTAAAAGTTGGACAGACTTTTATTTTGTCTCATTTATCAAGCTTCACTCTATTGCATTAATAATTGGTTACAAACCATTTTTTTATTCTTCCATTAAGTTCTATCTTTTGGTTGTATAATTTTTCTTAGTTGTATACTTTAATTTCTTTCTATTTATTCCTAATTTCTTTTCCCTTCAATACCACTCAATTGAATTTTGTGGTTCATTAAAAAAGCCTTGTCATTAATTTTTATTAAAAATAAAATTTACGTAGAATTTGTGAATATATTTTAAAATTTTATCTTTAAAAAATTATATTTGCAGCTAGAAATATAAACTAAACTAAAATTTTTAATTTTTTTTTTATCTCTTTTTATCTGAATAAGTTATAGTTAATAAATAAAAGGAGATGTGTTCAATTTGGGTGTTCACTTTCAATTTCCCATATAGTATGGTATTGTGTTTTTTTTCTTGTGGAATCTAAGAGATGTTGATGATGATTTAGATGATTATGAGAAGAATATTGAAGGATATGCATCTAGTTTTGATGATCAAAGTGTGTAGGACTTAAAAGACGAGTCAAACAGTAATCTTTAGTTTATTGACTACTAATTTTACTATTATTAGCTTTAAATACTAAACTTTTATATAACTATATAGATTTTCCCCTTTTTCTTTGAATATTATGAAGATTTTTTTATCATTTGAAGTAACTTTTCATAAATTTTAAATTATTACTTGATTATATTTACTAATATTTACTATTTTTATTTTTAGTATATTATATTATATAAATCATAAATTATATTAGAAATTGTTATTTTTATTTTTAGTATATTATATTATATAAATCATAAATTATATTAGAAATTGTGAGTTTTGCTTCCTTCAAGCAAGCACTTTTTTTTATGTTTTGCACTTTAAGGCGATAGGAAGATATATTGTTTTGAATGCGCCTATCGTTTTTAACTACATTGCTAAAAGAATACAAACTGTAGCTCTAAAAATTTTCCCAAATCCACCAGCATTGCATTGGCACATCCAATCATGTTTCTAGAGCTAAGGAATACAACCTTAAAATCATCAATCAATACAAAAGAAAATTTCAACTGATCTTTTTCTTATATTTTTTATATGCTTCTGCCCTTCCCAAAAGAAACGGTCTCTCTGCAGACCCCATTAGTCTGGTGCTGGGACTAAACAAATCCTGCAACCAATGAAATAAGTAAAAATAAAACCCTCGATTATTCAAACCAACAGGAAAGACTTTTTAGCAAAGAGAAGATGTTTGTATGATTAGGTTAAAATATATAGAAAAAGGACAGAGAAATTTAGAAATTTACAAAAAAAAAAGAAAAAAAGAAAACTACAAATAAAACTAACTGGAATATACTGTTCCCAATGCAGAACATATTTATATGCTCCGATCTTAGTCAAAAAGAAAACTAGTCGCTATTTGTTGAAGCAAAGGCAATCCTATTATACAGGTTGACAAAAGGAAATCCATCCTCTTCAAAGTTTTACCTGTATCAAGGAATGGAGAGAAACTAACATCTTGTCACTATCAAAGCACCTTTCTTATGATCATTATTTATCAGTTTAATAAAAAAAATCCTTTAAGTGCTAATTGCATTTGCATACCCTCATCTATCACTACCCTTTTTTGAATCTTGATTTTGGCGGTGTGGGAAGAAGATTCCTGCTTTTCAATATCACAATCAAATCCCTGGTCCACATCAGACCATATCTAGGACGACAGGCCTAACGACACAATAAAATCTGTTAGTCATAAAGGTAAGCATATTCCCCAATCCTAATATCTGTAGATGCAGCTACATTGCATTTTAGTTTGAACACAATATATTCTATCATAAAATCCTCATCAATAAACATGATCCTAATAAAAGAGTTCGGTTTCTATTAATGTTCATTAAACTATATTAAAGAAAAAGTTCCACCAAACTGGATGGGCTACCTCGTGCGTTCTAGTACACTAGCACCTTGACATGAAATACAAACCATAAGCAATCATCAAGTAGATATAACGGTATGATGAAATCTTACATTGGAAACATCATCCAGACACTAGCTTTACAACAATGCAAATGGCATTGAGTATTATAAGAGGAACTCTCATGTACTGAGTTGCATAAATTAACCCTATAAGCTGCCCCTTGAAAGACTTTGTACGGCCTCCAGAGAACTCAGAAAAGCTCCATCCTCTTGGTGCAAGGAAACGGTCTTCATTAAGTATTGCTAGTGCATTCGCAAGAAGGAGAAAGCCCTCCAGTAATGTCCATAAACCCATGTTCCCTGCATGATAAAGGACTACATTATTCATTAAACACAATCTTCACCATACATAAGAAAATCTTACTTTCTTTCTCCATGATCTACATGCAGGTAATAAAACAGTTCAAAATATATCAAAATATGGAGCATAACTGGGGATAAAAAAGCTTCTCATGCCACTACAAATCTGTAACAAACATAAATAGAATTACTGCATTATTACATCAAAATTATTTCCTTGATTTCCATATCAAATGCAGTTAAATGAAATTCTTGAACCAACAATAGTAAGACTGATGTTATTGCATCTAGGGCATGCCAAAAGAAAATGATAAGAGTCATTTCAATAAATAAACCCACAAATAGTATCCACCATTTGCTCTTGTATGGCAATATACCATCAAAGACTACTTTAAATTTGAATAATTGAAGACAATTTCACATAATATTGTCAATGAACATCCAGCAATATGAAAAAAGAAAGAGTGCATAAGAATGTCCGAGTAGGAATTTATTACAATAAGGTATTCCTATGCATATAAAAATGTATGATTATGTTGTGTTCCTTCCTACAGTCCCACTAATCAACATATCTCCCATATAATATAATTTAGTAATGCTTACCTTTCATTTTGATCTATAATAAACCCCGACAAAAAATGCTTCCGTTTTCTTACCATTGAAGCTGAGCCTTGACTAAACTAGCTTATAATTAACAGAATTTGCAATGGAATGAATGCATCAATTACCCATTTCGAGTGAAACAGTAAAATTAAACGAAAATAAACATCAAGCTATTGAATTTGTGAACTAATCTCATAAATAAGTAGAAATTAGAAGTATATCGAAAGGTCAAATCAGAAATACACTTGCATCATGCAATTGAAATACACCATTTTCAGATTATCAGGTTTCCTAGCTAAGAACTCATGAACAGATAAAGAAATACCTAAAGCGAGCTGCAGAGAGCGGGGGGAGATAGAAAATCAGAGATAAACGTGCGCACCAGAGATTACTAAATAATAAACCATGGACTGGAGGAACTAAACAGATACCAAATTAACAGAAAGAAAGAAAGAGAAAAGGCGCTTATCTATAACTAACCTTTGAAATTACTGGCACTGAAGAAGCGTTTATGGAGCTTGAAGTGACTGAAAATGGCGAACTGAATTCCGGAATCTGAGTTTTAAACCCTTCTTTAAGCAACCGTCAGATTCAGAATTTTTTTCGCCCTTTTGATTCAAATTATGAATTTCATTTTTCACTGTCGTTTTTTTTCTTTTTAATAAAATCCTAAGAAATTAATATTAGTAATAACAAGGAAAAGACTATGGGCCACTAGTGGGCTCAATATGGGCCTAAATAAATAGAGCCATAATAGAGGGCTGGGCTTGGAGTCCAAAAAGCAGCATCCATGAATTCTCTTCGCGCTCTATAAGCTCAAGAAAAACCTAACTAGGGTTTTAGCTATCTTTCTCGCAGCGCATCGAGCGTAGCCACTTTCACAGCGAGAAGAGTGCTTAGCCTCCGATATCGAAAATGGTTAAGGGACGCCAAGGGGAGCAAGTCAGGTCTGTGGTCTCTACTTGCATTTGTGTTACGCATATGAACTATTCATTTTGGAGAATATTCTGATCTGGTAAACTGGTGTTCGTTTTAATTTTTCCTTTTTTTTGTCTTTCTATTTTTTAGGCTCTATGTGAGGGGAACCATCCTCGGATACAAAAGGTAATAAAGCTTGAATCTTTGTACAATATTATCATATTTTATTGTTTGGTGATTCTTGCTTTTTGGTAAAGCTTAATAGAATAGGGGATACAAAAAAATTGATAATCTGTTTAATTAGATATGATTCAGTTAGTTTTATGTTAAAAATGTAATACCAAGGAAATTGAGATTCAGACTCATTTCCATTGCACTGTTGGTACCTCTTAGATTCTTTAGCATGTTTAGCTGCCCAGAGAATTTGGGTAATGCAAGAGAAAGTGATGGTGATTTGCTTGGTATATTAGGGGAAGTTGAGGATTTGTTTGTTTGTTAGAGTCTGACATAAAATAATTCTGAGTTAATATTGATATCATTGGTAGAACTAATTTAAGCAAAGCAAGTAGGACTTTCATTGTAAGAATTTAGCTCTGTTATGATGTGGGAATGAAAATCAATTTGGTATGAGGATTTGGGACTTTCCATATGAAATTTTATGTGGGAATGAAAATCTACTTTGTTGCTAGGTCCAAGTCAAATCAGTACCCAAACACATCATTGATCCAGATTGAGGGAATGAACACCAAGGAGGAAGTTGCCTGGTATGCTGGCAAGCGCATGGCTTATGTCTACAAGGCCAAGGTAAAGAAGAATGGATCACACTTTCGCTGCATTTGGGGCAAGGTCACTAGGCCCCATGGTAACAGTGGTGTTGTACGAGCTAAGTTCAAGTCCAATCTACCTCCAAAATCAATGGTATTGTTAAAGAATAATTTATCTGATTCCTCTTCTCAAAATTCCATGCATCAGATGTTCTAATCCATCAAGTTATACTATCAATTGCAGGGAGCTAGGGTTAGAGTCTTCATGTATCCCAGCAACATTTAAGGTACTATTCATCCATTGACTAATGCTTTGGTTGGATGTATGTTCTGGGTTTTTGTTAATTTTAATTTAACTTGTTGTATGTTGGTTCTTATAAGAATATCCTTTTTTTTATATGGTATTTTGTTGCATGAACTTTTGAGTTACTAACTTATATAGTGTGATGGTGTAATTTTGTAAGTTCTCATTTGCATTTTCTTTTTATACTGTTACATAAAAGAAACATGTTCAATATATGAAGCATTTTGTGCAGTTAATTTTTCTTTAATCCTTATTTTGGTCCTTTGCTGATCTTTTCTAGACAATACAAAAAATTGTATAATTGCATGCGCATTAGCTGCACTGGATGCTTCTTTCTGCTCATGGTTATTTGATGCTTTGCTTCCATTGAAGAGGTGTTTATCTCATACCCTGGTCCTAACTCTTGTCACCACCTCATCCTTGCAGCGTCACAAGATTTCTAGACAGCAGATGGAGATCGTAGATATATTGGAGGGATCTGCATGTAACTTGTTTTATAAGCTAAGTTCAAATGTGACTTGTGCTTCTCAATTTTGAAGGTGTTATTTTTATTTGTTTAGGATTATGGTTGAACATCATTTTGATTCCTTACTAATCGCATTTAGAATTTTCTGCCAATTTGTCCTTTGTTTGAATGATCAAGTAGATTGAATTTTCTGTGAACCATATGCTTTGATCAATTCATTGATCTTCAATTATGTCAATGTTTCATCCCCAGTTCCTTAGTTCAGCACAAAGTTCATTGTAGATTTATGCATTTTAGTTGGGGGGTTTTATGATCTTCTCGTATTTGGTAACAAGCGTTTCATACTATAGCCATTGGCAAGCTTTATTAATATGGCATTGATGTCAAGAGAAACTTAGGAGTCTCTTTCTGGATAGATATATATAAGCAGGAAGCTTGGTATGCTTATCCATTTTACAATAGAAATTAATGATAAAATTCTGGCTGACCTGCTGATAAGTTGATGTCTTGATGAATGAATATATTCACGGAATCATTCATTTCTCTAATTCATAGACACCCTTAAAGATAATTGAACTCTTGTATTCTTATTTTGGAGTAACCACTTAGAAGCTCGTGTTCTTGAAGTTATGTGCTTATTACGGTGAAACCAAACATTATAAGCCACGATCACAGGGGTGGATGCTCCATGGGGGCAATTGCCTCCACATGCCCCCATAATATTTCTTTTAATGTATCCAAAATTTCTTAATTCTCCTTTTAATATCTATAAAAAAAATTTATCTTGCCCCCACTAAAAAAAAATAAAACATAGTCATATATGTTTTATGTGGTAAGTTATTTAAAAAAATATAAGAAGATAGATTACTTTTGGTCTTTAATAAAAAATAAATTAATTAATTTCTATCACCACTCATATCAACCAACTGGCCGGATGAACTTTGAGAAACAATAAGGACATTTGCCTTCATTAACCAATCAAAATTTAGAATAGACTGTATGTAATATAATTTTTTCCTCTATTCTAAAATTTATATTTGCCTCCATATATTTAATATATTAAATATTTTATTTAATTAACTAAATTTGACCAATCAATAATTATTAATTTACTTAATAACATGTTTTTAGTAAAATAAAATAAAATAAAATCAAACAGTTACAAAACAAGAAAAGGAAAAGAGACTTCAAACAAGTTATAATATTACAACTATTCATTTAATGCAAGTATAAGACTTTTTCTTTTTCTCTAATAAAGAAAAAAAACTTTCTTTTTTTCAAAGATAAAACGATAGTCATATTTCAAGTTTTTCTTCTTTTTAAAAATAAAATTACAATATTCTTTTTCAAATCAGTTCAAATATTTAATCAATTCAAAGTTTAAAAGAAAAACAAGATAAAGAGCTTAATAAATACATATTATTATAGTTTATTAGACATTTTATTTTTATATATTTTTTAATTTCATAATATTTTTGTTTTGATTTCTTCAAGTGGTGGTATTAATTAACAAATATATGGATTTAAAATTGATTTCTAATCCTACAATCTACAAAATATAATTAGATGTTGGTTCAAAATAATTTTATTTTTTAGTGGTGGCTTTGATTAATAGATACATGAATTTAGAATTAATTTTTATTATTTTCAACATGATTCATCTTCTGGTTGTAAAGTGTAATTTTGAATGAAAATGTTTATATGCTAAGTGATTTGTCATTATTTTATAGTCTTGAAATTGAAATTAATAGCAAGAAAATAATTAAAAAATAATGATAAAAATTTCTATAAGATATTAATAGGGAATCTTTCGGTTTTTCTTTATTGACTAATTGTTAAGTCTAAACATAAAATTACAAAGTTTATATGAAAAATAATTATTAATAAATGCATATTTTAGAATTGCATTCATTAGTTTTTCTTTATTTACAATTATAATCCACAATAATGGTTGATTATATTTTTTTACCAATTTAATTAAAGTATGGACAAATTTTTTATCAAATAAAAGTATTAGTCGAAGAATCTCCTATAAATAAATATGCTACTATCGAATTTGATGGATCAAATTCTTCAAAACAATCTCATTTAAAAAATTTTATTTAGAAATCAATTTAAATGATATTTTTTCGAATCTTGGACTACCAAAAAAAATGTTATATTATCATTACGATGAAATTTAATAATTTTTTTATTAGAAATATATATTTTATTATTAAAAATTATTACATAAATAAAAATTTGCCCCCACCGAGATTAGTTCCTAGATTCGGCCGGACGATGCAGAAATGAAGCAACGCTTTCTTCATCGGGTAAGAGTCAAAATTGAGAATTAAAATCAAACCTAATTACACAACTGTGACACGCCTGCTTGCTGCCTAGACAGGTGAAATCTGTGCCATTTCCTATGTAAATCCATATGTAATTGCCTATTTTCGGGGGAACTTTCAAATTCCAAATTTCCTTCCACAAATTTATCATTCTGTCGTGAGGAAGAGGCCGAACAACTGGAATGGACATGCTGCGGAGGAGGAGATGACGGCATTTTTAGAGTTTTTAACTAACTGAGCTAAAAATGATTCTTTGAATGAGCTTCTTTTTTTTTAAAAAAAAAAAAGGAATATATGAGAAATGAATTTTCTTTTGAGATAGACTGAATATATATAAGATTATTAATTTATTTTAATTTGTCAATTCACTTAGATGAAATAGGTAAAATGGCTTCATTTTGCGAAATAGTGTACATATTGTAAATTCCTTAATTTATAAAATTCACTATAATTAATAAGAAATTCTGATTAATTAATTATATATGGAGCCAATATTATTACTTGCAAAAAAGATGGAAATCACATGATCACTATTAAGCATGCTTAGGTTAGCTCAGGCATCATTAGGCAGCATAAGTACTGTATATGGATCTCCTGAATGGTTTGTCTTATATACAACTGTATCAATCTGATCCATCACTTTCCATATTAAATTATAATATTAATTAAAATCTATTACCTAATCCCATGTTTTTAATTATAATTTACTCTCTTAAGACGGCATTATTAGACATTGGTCGCATGAATAATCAGGTTAATCAAAGAAAACAAGTAAGGTATGTTTCAAGATCAAGCAGTTGACCTAAACCCAACATCTCCACTTTGTTAAACTATTGACTACATTACTTAATAGGGTAAAGATGAGTTGATATGAATTTTTTTTAATTTAATCATATATCTCAATTTCGATTCCTGAATATACAATTATTTCAAAATTTTTGTGGAAATATTTTGCTGCCGTTCGTAGTTCTATCCGGCACTAATATAATTAATTTTAACTCGTTGATATTTAAACTGAAAATTATGTGGTTTAAAAAAATTGACATATAACCTAAGAATATACTAAGAATATATGTGATTTAAAAAAAAAACTATTAACTACATTACATACTTAAAATCATTAAATATGTATTCTAGCTAATCATTAATCTCATTGCTCTTTACAAGTGTAATCATCTCATTGCAATAAAAGGTCTTGAATTTTATTTTCTTGAAAAAGAAAAATAATGAGAAATATTCGCACTAATGCAATCTCCAATCAAACGTCAAAATGGCATAAATTTGGCATAATGATAAAAATAGTAAATTTCATGTCCAACTTACACCATATTTATGACCAAAATGGAGTGGGTTACATCGAGGGTTGGAGGAGACTATCTCCTACTTGTAACGCCATTTTAGTATACTTTTTGCAATAAAAATATATAACTACAACACTACAATTTCCAATTCACAATACTAATTTTTATATCAAAGATAACTATTTCATTCCTTTTTTCTCCTCTCCCACCTAACAGCCACCGTCACTGCCATCAATGATTTTTCTACTTCTCTTATTTTCTGTTTTCTCCGTTTCTTCTTTTCTTCCTCCCAATTCTTCTCTTCCATTTCTTCTTCCCTTTCTTCTCTTCTTTCTCCTAATCCCTCATTTTGTTTGTCAATCTCTTCTTCTATGCTCTTCTTCATATTCTACACTAAAAAATTAAAAAAAGGAGAGAACAGTGAAATGACACCGTTATAATGTCTCGCTAAATATAGCATTTTGCTGTAGCCAACGCCATTTTTTGTGCTAAATTTAGTGTGGATTGTAGTTATATCATTTTTGTTTTCTCTGTATTTTACGTAAAAATGGTATTTGATTGGAAATGCTCTAAAGCTCACAATTCTGAGCTTTTATTTTTACTTTTTTGTATTTTAGATTATATTTTTTTTTTTATAAAAAATGGTATTATTGCATCATTTTTGTATAAAATTTAGGTTGGAGATGGCATAATCCTTTTACTATTACTTTCTCCACTCCCACCCAACAGCCACCTCCACTACCATCAATGATTTTTCTGCCTCTCTTATCTTCTGCTTTCTCTGTTTCTTCCCTTCTCCCTCACAATTCTTCCCTTCCATTTCTTCCTCCCTTTCTTCTCTTCTTTCTCCTAATTCCTCATTTTGTTTGTCCATCTCTTCTCCTATGCTCTTCTTTATATTCTACACTAAAAAATTAAAAAAGAGAGAGAGAGAACGGTGAAATGACGTAGCTATAATATTACGCTAAATATAGCATTTTACTGTAGTCAACGCCATTTTTTTGTACTAAATTTAGCGTGGATTGAAGCTACGCCATTTTTGTTTTTTCTATATTTTGCACCAAAACAGTGTTTGGTTGGAGATGCCCTAAAACTTACTATACTGAATTTTTATTTTTACTTTTTGTATTTTAGATTTTATATATATAATTTTGGTGTAAAAAATGGTATTCCTGCATCATTTTCGTATAAAATTTAGGTTGGAGATGGCCTAATCCTTTTACTATTAGTTTCTCCGCTCCCACCCAACAGCCACCTCCACTACAATCAATGATTTTTCTGCCTCTCTTATCTTCTGCTTTCTCTGTTTCTTCCCTTCTCCCTCACAATTCTTCCCTTCCATTTCTTCCTTCCTTTCTTCTCTTCTTTCTCCTAATCCCTCATTTTGTTTGTCCATCTCTTCTCCTATGCTCTTCTTCATATTCTACACTAAAAAATTAAAAGAGAGATAACAATGAAATGACATAGCTATAATATCACGCTATCTATACCATTTTATTTTTTGTACTAAATTTAGCGTGGATTGAAGCGGTGCCATTTTTGTTTTCTCTATATTTTGCACCAAAATAGTGTTTGGTTGGAGATACCCTACTGCTCACTATACTGAGTTTTTATTTTTACTTTTTTGTATTTTAGATTATATATATATATTATTTTGGTGTAAAAAATGGTATCACTGCATCATTTTCGTATAAAATTTAGGTTAGAGGTGACCTAATCCTTTTAGTTTATATCCGATTAAATGATTAAGATATAAAGATATTTAGGGTAAGATAGAAATTACAAATTTATATATGTTTGAAATTATTAATTGGAAAACTCGTTAATCAAAGGAATACGATGAATATAAACCTAAAATCAAGATTGATGCAATTACAGAGAAATAAAGAGAAAAAGAATCTAAAAGCATCATTCATGAGGTCATGAGTGTTATAAAGAATTTCGACTTCCCCATGTGCTCACTACTTGTTTTAAGCTTTCGCATGCTAACTATAAATATATGTTGTTGATTAATTAATTTTTGCTTGCTTCACATTTATAAAGTAATTAATTAAAGTGATTTTTCAATTTATTAAGGAGTAAATAAAGGCTATCTCTCTGTACGTAAAAACTAATAAATGAGCATAGAGCATAGAGATGATTTCCAATTTTGAATTGGAATCATAAATTCATAATTATGCTAACAACTTCTCTACCTACCTTTAATAATTTTTCGAATTTTTGACCTATTCATGAAGTGGTATCCAATCACTAAAGTTGGTACATGTCTTACCAAACTAATTATATGTTAATATATAGAGCTGTGTTCTAATGGGTAATACACATCAAGTTTGTTGAGAAAAATTTTCGAATTTGATCTTTACTAAAAATATTTTCAGAAAAGGATGAAAAATCTAAATTGCCACCAAGTCTGAATATGACTGTATATTCTTATACCGGAAGAGAAAATGAATGTACATATAATTTACACCAAAAGAATAATATATTAATATATTGGTTTAACAATCATAGTTATAGGATCTCAAATTGGAATATTTGGTCGAATTCCTAAAAAAAATAGCATGTTAATTAGTATATATATTGTTCAAAGACTTAGATGGAGCCTTAATTTATGCCACAGCCCACAAGACAAAAGGCTACCTCAGTTAAGATTAGAACAAAGATTATGATTACAAGTAATTAAGTGCAATGAATTCATTATTTTTTTATGTATTGCTAACCGGTTTCACATCTGTGAATTCTGATTGATCCGAATTGAACTAAATATTGGCTTATTATAAAATAGAGCTATTTCTATATATATTTTTTTCACACACTTGAAACTTTATTTAAGAAAAGATGTATCAAATTACCTCAAATTCATTATTAAATGCATTAAATATGCACTGTGTAGCTCCCTCCACGTCTATGGTAGTACAATAAATGATGTAAAATTAGTCACTCCTCAATCACAAAAAATAAAAAAAATATTGTCATAAATTAATAATTCAGAAACGGAATGTCTAGCTTATAATTCAAATCATCAAAATAAAATGCAATAATCAAATCTAAAATGGTTAAGACTACATAAGAGCATTTCCAATAGATAGAAGCAAAGTATATACAATTAAACATGGATAATTGCCTTTTTTTAATATTTATTTATCTTTAAAAAATATTATTTTTTAATATTATTTTTAATTAAATACATGTAAGCCAACATAAATTTATATTATTTTTAATATTTATTTATCTTTAAAAAATATGTTTGCATCTCCGATTCAAGAATCTCTCCCACAGAAAATAAGTTTGCTTCCTAAATCTGGTGGTCTAGTTCTGCCTGCTAACAGTGCTCTTTATTTTTAAAAAATATATTTAGTAGAATAAAAAATATTTTAAGGTAATTTCAATATAAAAAGAAAAAAAAAATTTACAAGTCTAATGAACTTGTAAATTACAAAAAAAAAAAATTAGGAATTTTATACTTTATGACAGTTATGATAAGTTCTTTAAAAATTTGAGTTTAATTATATATATTTTAGATTTTGTAACACATTATCTTTGATATACTGTACATCACTCCGAGCCTACGAGGCGATAACATGGAAAAATATTAAAAATATAAAATAATGACATATACAATACAGTATACCTGATGTGGAAAAAAAATTGTTATATAACTATATAAACAAAAACGACACCGTTTGTACATTAAATTATTCCTCACACCTAAATTAAAACAATATTGTTTAATTAAGAGAGTGACAAACCTTATTATAATGAAATTTATCTTGAGAAAGTGATGATTTTGAAAAGAATATTCATGGATTTATTTCAACAAATATGGTTTTCAAAACAGTACCGTTTTGGTTATTATATCCATGTGGTAATTTTTGTTACATCAGTTCCACTATATTTTCTGCATCATTATTTTATATTTTTAATATTATTTTATATCATTATCACGTAAGTTTAGAGTGAGGTATGGTCCACATAAAATAAAATTTGTTACAAAATTTAAAATACATATAATTAAACTCAAATTTTTAAAGAATTAGTCATAACTGTGATAAAATACAAAGTTTAAAATTTCTTATGATTTAACATTTTATTTTATTTTATCTCTTGTAGATTAATATTTATAAAAAAAATAAATTATTTTTATTATAAGGAAAAAGATAAATAATACACCAATAAAAAATAAAACAAGCATAGAAAGTTGATGTGATTTAGATGATATATAAAATATAGAGTGAAATTTGACTATTTAGATGTAAAGAATCAAATTTATTTTTTTCTTTAAATTTTAAAAATAAAAAATAATATATTAGAGGTCTTATTTTATATATTCACTCATAAAAATAAAGAATTTAAATAAAGAATTTATTGCACGCCAAAATAATAAAATTTATTTAAAATAGATATAGTTTGAAACTATTTGATAAAAACATTTAAAACATAATTATGGAAGAAAAAACAAAGCCATGCTTGGACAAAATTCTTTTGGACATCAAAAGAATAATATAAGATTTGATAAGGATGTTGTATGGCGTCATTCACTTCAGATTAGCGGTGATTAATCAACGTCAAATCTTGAAATTTTCCCATTTAAATTCTAAAATTTTGAATTATTTAATTTTGGGGATTAATTTAAACTTATTTTAAAAAATTGAAAACTAAAAGAAGAAAAGGTTGACCTTTATATGCATGCCACCCACTCACGCCAACTCAGCTCACATGATGGTAATCTGTAAGCGTGCATGAACTTGATGCCTTATAGGTTTAGAAATTCTTAGATATATATATATTAATCTAATTATTAAATAATATATATATATTATATTTATTTTAATTAATAAAAATAAAATATATTATTTAATAATTAAATTAGTTTATAAATAATATAATAGATTAAATTTATTTAAAAATTTATTACCTTTTAATTGTGCTATTCTAGTTACGGTGAATTTTAAATCTATTCAAAAAATTTATAATTGATAATTAAAACTGTAAAATTTTAAATTTAAATTTCAGTCAGATCCATTATAATAAAAAATATGAATCAAATAAATTTATAATCTTTTATATATACAAAAAAGTAATTATATCTTGCATATGTTTATATTAGAAGTTACATAATCTTTTATGTAATTGAAGTTGAACTTATAACTTTATCTATACAGCAAATCAGTAATATAAAATTTAAATTTGATATCTCTAGTTAATTAATAAAAACTTTCTACCATTTCATGCAAGAGTAAATCGATAATATATTACTATGATTTAAGAAAAATAATTTATATAATAATTTATAAGCAAACAAATGATAAATTGATGTGTGAAGAAAATTAATTTGCACTGTTTATCTTGCAAGGCCTACTTATCTCATACCATAGTTTATTATTGATAGTAAATGATTTTTAAAATCTGAAATAATTATTTCATTAAACATTATTATTATATATTATTAATTTGATTAATAATGTAAGCTATATTTGGATTAAAAAGTTTAAAATGAGAGATTTTAAATAATCTATAGATTTTTATTAAATTTATCATTTGAGTATTTAAAAAATATTAAAATTTATGAATTTTAAAAAATTTATTCTCCACTGTTAAAGTATTTGATTTCTTATTTAAAAAATAAAAAATTTTAAATTTATAAATTCTATAATCCATAAATTTTATAAAATTTATGAATTTTAAAAATTTTTTATCCCATAATCAAATTTTACGGGAGAAAAAGAGAAAGAACGGAACGGCCGACTAAGTCAAAGAGCAAAACATCACGCCACGCCTACCAAAAATGTGTCTCAGTTACTTTTCGACAGAAATGAAACTGCGGGAAACTATTAACAGAAGAAGACCACATATATTTTGGAAATTAGAAAACGGCCCCAAAATAATTTACAAATATTAAATAAACGGGTCTCAGGGAAGAAGCTAAAAATATTTAACTGGAAAAAGAAAAATTTTATATGTAATTGAAGGAGTAAAATATATATTTTTAAAAAATTTTATTAAAACTTTTGCAAGACCTATTATATGTATGAAGAATTTTTTTTTGGAGGTGGAGGGGTCAGCCACAGTGAGCCCCTTCCCTTCGTCGATGCGGGTCCCATAAAAAATCAATAGAAAAGCAACAAAGCAAATAGCCAAGTTTCAAATCTCAATCTCAAATCTATCGCTATCCTCAAAACCCACTGCCCTCTTCAACTTCTTCACGTTCAAGCAATTTCCCTCTCCCCGATATTCGCTTTCCACTTTTCCTTTTTCGCTTTGTTCAATAAAGTATTATTGTTCTTTACAATGTGGCTCTTCTTTTTATTTTCTCAATTTTGTACTGTTAAAAAAGAAAAAAAAATTCGAACTTTAACTCTAATTTAAATCAGTATATATATATATATATATCTCTGCTGACGTCAGTTTTATTTGTATGAGTTTTAAGAAATTTCCTGAAATAATCAGAGGACAAAAGGAAATAACAAATGAGAAAAAAAAAATACATAAATTTTAGTTAGAACTTCCAAGGCCATGGGCATGGGATGCTACAACATAGAGGGCAGTAAAAATAAAACCCTCTCTAACAATTAATAAATAATAATAAATACATATTACATCCCACAATTTTTCTAAAGAAAAAAAAAACCCATTTTCCTCAAACGAAAAAAATAATAACAATTAAGGATAACCTGCATATTATAACAATAAATTATAAAAATATAATTAAATTCTTCCTCTATTATTACTTATTGCTTTATCGCAAGCCAACACTTCCATTCTTGAATTATTTTTCTCCCAACCAAATACTAATAATACTAACATAAATCTAACCTAATCTTCTATCTCTGTACTTTCTTACTTGTGAAAATCTACCTCCATAGTTGAATTATGAATCCTTGGATCAATCAATATATCCACTCTTGAGGGAGACATACTTCATATTTCATAACACTCTCTGCCTGTAAATTTCCCTTTTGCTGCCCCCATATCCCATTTCTTCTCTCAACCAATGCCTCTGCAAATACAATTTCATGTACCCAGTCAAATAATATATACATTTTAATTTAATATGTAGTATTAATATCATGATCAGAACTGTAAGATCTTATTGATCACTAGCAAAAAAAATTTTTACATAATAATTATTATTAGCTTGATCCATTTTCATATTTATAGGATGTGAGTAAGAATTTAGACAATCCTAAAGACTAGTTTTTGATGAGTTAATCAGAAAGACTAATAAATAGTTAATTATATATCAATCTTGATTTAGAGAGATGAAATTAAGGATTGACTTACCATGATTAGCAGCGAGAACACCGTTAAGGATTTGCTGGGTATCGCCCTGCCTGTTAACATCCTCCAGGTTCAAATTTAAAGACTCAGCAATCTTGGATGGGACCAGAACCGTAGAGCAATCTGACGAACAAACCAGTTAAAAGCAAAAACAAGTGCAAATTAGCCAATTCAGGCCTAAATTGAGGTCAAAAAGCAGCATTAATCAGGATTATATCACTAACGGGAGGCGTTTTCATATCGGCGAGGCAAGAAAACACCAGTGCCAGTACACCCTGTTTTAGCACCAGATCCACACGCAAGAACGGCGGAGGTACCCCCACCACAGTAGCGTTTGTTCTGCTGCGATTGCAGAGGCGGCCAAGCAGATACAGGCAGGCCCAGAGGACGCACGCATCTCCCATTTTCATAGCCGATAATACTTGGTGCTCTGCTCTGAATTTGATGTTGTTGATGATGAATCTGCAATAAAGAGAAGGCAGAAGAGAAGAGACACATTAGCTGCTATCAATATCATCGCCCTTGGTTTCAATTAAAGACTATTTTACCTGATTAAATTGGGAAACACCAGGCGCAAATCTCATCTGGCTTGAGTAAAACCCAGTATTCAAACTTCTTACACCATTTGCAGAACCTAATAGTCCTCCCCTTTGATAGTTACCTTCGTTGGTCATCTTTAACCGCGCAACATCACCAGCGGCGACAGATATCAGGTCCCACGAATCATTTTTGGCTGCAAAGGGCGTCGTTGGAGGCGAAAGCTCGCCGTTTGTGCGCCCGTTGCTCGACATCGACCAACTCCCAATTCCACTCAGTGTCGACTTTGGTGACCCAGCCGTGACCCACTTCTTCTACAGAATCAAAGAAGCAAAAACAAATCAAACCAAATTCTTGTTAAACCACAAAAAAACGTAGTAAATCTGAGACCAAAATGATGACTACCTTAGGCTGGCGGGCGAGCTGCTGAGTCAGACGCCGAGTTAATCCAACTAGGAATTCATCTTCATCGCTGCTTTCCGTCTCGGTTGAGTCGACCGGAGAGGCTAGAGAGGAAGAAGAGGAATCAAACGAGTCAAACTCGTAAGGGAACTCAACGGGGAAGCTCAAAGTGGGTGTGATCTCAGTGTTGAGCTCGTTTTGATTGTGCATGGCTAGTCTTTCCTCCGCAAGAAACTCAGAGGGAAGCCAGTAATCTACATCTTGAACAGAGCCAG
Organism: Balakata baccata; assembly: GCA_949630135.1. NCBI lineage: Eukaryota > Viridiplantae > Streptophyta > Magnoliopsida > Malpighiales > Euphorbiaceae > Balakata > Balakata baccata. The sequence goes on from CATIWF010031688.1 coordinate 33,731, forward strand.
CAGCCATTATTACACCAAACTGGCATAGGTAGATAGAAATTTATATCCAGAGGAAAACAGAGGGAAGGACTAAGGAGGGTTTGCAGGTGGGGAAACAAATAATAATTCTCCTCGTCCCGTTTGACACTGAAGGTGGATAATTAGTGGCCAGAGTTTATGGTGGACTTTATATTTATTTATTATTCCAATTAACATAATAAATTTCGTAGAAAAATAAAATATAAAATTTCTTTTTATGAAATTTATTTTTCAAAGCATAAATTAAGTTCAAAATGTAAAATAACACAAAACAAAATAAAAAAAGGCAGATAATGCTAAGAAAGAGTAAAATAAAATGGTAAACGTCATTTTATTTGAGACCGCCCTTAGTTTTCGAAATAACTCTTAAAATATAAAATACTTTCAAAATTTAAGAGAAATTATTTTATCGATAATTATACGGTCTGCTCCGACGTATTCAACTGATTTAACTGGAAACCAATCCTCAGATTGATCGGTTTTTGAATAATAAAATGAGAGTAATTTAGTCCGACCAAAAAATCAATGACCCTTGTTCAGGATATGAAACATTTAAAAAACTGGAGAGTAATCACTCAATATATCCAGTCAGTGCGAAACTAAACTAGAATGAAATTTTTGAAATGGAGGATAGTAGATGGGTAACGTAAAGAAAAAAAAAAGTTAAATAAGTTAATTCCATGTAATAATTTCTCAATCTATGCCTATTACTGCTGCTTCACGCCGAAGCAATTTTCTGTTTGTCCAATTCCATTTGTTCTTATTTATATTTTTTATCAATAAATTAATAAATTACAAAGTCTTAGTCTATAAGAATTGCCGTCTCCACAAAGTACACTTTCTGAAGTATAATCCCTTACTAAATTTAAATATTGTAATATAATAATTTAAAC
>CATIWF010031689.1:0-13541 GCA_949630135.1 Balakata baccata
TGAGTATGAATTGATTATATATGCTGAATTTGAATAAAATATTTTGATTGTATATTTGGTTTCGAAGGTTCGTACTTTTTGCCATGGTCTTCTATTTTAAAATCAGCCTTGTTGAATTACATTTTTTAAGAAAATTAAATCGAGTAGACTAAAAATGTAAACCAAAATTACTATATTGGTCAGTTCGGTTATGTTGAATTTTGAAAATGTATCACATATAAAAAATGCAGTAAAAATTAAAATTTTTCAAAATTCGGTTCATAGGATACAATTTGTATCATTAAAATTAATTTAATAAAACAAATATAGAATTATTACATTTAATTTTTTAGCTTGTTTTTTCAATTTTCCTTCTTGTTGGATTGTCGCAGACCAAACAATCCAAAATAGGATGTCTCTAATGATGATTCATGCAAAGATTGAAAAATAAAACTAAAAGAAAATGGTTAGAACAATCTCAATGTGTTAGCAATGAAAATTGTTATTGAGATTGTTTTTTGAGAGAGAATATAATTAAAGATTTTAATTAATTTTTTTTATGTCTCAAAAATTATTTTAAAAAAAAAAAATAATTTGTTTGCCTTTTATTTCTTTCATGAGGTCTTAGAGTCATACTCTAACTCAAATTTAATTCAAAATCAAATGAATATATTGGTCATTGATAGCCAAGGCAGCAGCATGCGCGCAACTGTGCAGGCATAGGCCTGCCGACAAGCCCAGCAGACCCGTGACTTCTTCCGAGCAATTTTTTCGGAATTTTTTTGCGATCCCATCATGGTTCGACCTAAAATAATTCTTTTATATTTCTTTATATCATCTAAAACCATTTTACTCATTCTTCACATTTCCAATGCATGTGATCTATTATGTTTCTGGTTATGTTAGCCACTCAAATTAATAATTAATTCAAGCAAGTCATGAGTGATATCTAGCAACACATCATGATCCCAAATTGATTGAAAAGTCAGTGATTTGATTACGAACTTTTCCATAGGCAACAATATATACAATTCATCATTTTACCATCCTATACCCCACTTAGTTCAGAGCATGGATTATGTGTCAGCTCCTACTAGACTGACTACATCTCACCTAATCCAAATGATGTTAGATTTTGTCATTGAGACTCATTACTCAATTAGACATGTCACTGAAGACCATTTTCATGATATTTTCATTATGGCAAAAGATTCTTGAGTAATGATTCTAACAAAAGGCCGTAGGTGTACTTTTCCTCTATTAAAAGCAGTGAATCCTCTGTTGGTTGCCCAATTACCTTTGAATACCTCAAGTTGTACCCAATCACTACCCTATGAGCAACCTTTATGAGACAACAAGGAATGGAGTCAAAGCACAAAATCAACATCCAAGATATCCTTGAGTACTTCAAGTCTAAGGATACTTGCATTATTGCTATAATGAGATTATCATTGACATTTGAATAGATAATTCATATGATCATCTCATAGCAGGTCATCAAATATACTTGACAACTCTTAGCAAGCATTCACATGTTAACTCTGAATATTTCAAGCTCTCAGTTTATGAGAGATCTACTGTTTGATTCAATCAAGAAGTATAACATGTGCTAGTCTATTCGGATCAACAATGTCTCATCTTATTGATCCTATGACTAAGAATAATTTAGATACTAACATAATTAAACATGATAGGAATCCTATTATCATGATCCAATCATGATTTCATTCATGCTATGTTTCATATCATGGACTTTCATTAATCAATTAAAGATCTATATCAATTCATATGCAAATAAATACTAATATAATGAAAGAATGCGTTTATGAATGTGTACAATAAGTGCCTAAGGCGATTGCCTTTTGGGTACATCTCTAATAGCTAGTCAATACAAATATGTGACATTGTTTTGATTGGTTAAAACAATCACCGAGTCAACACAGAGGTTAACCTTAGGGGCTTAATTATTTTGAGTTTGTATTTAAGGGTCATATATACTGAGTCATACTTTAGGGGGTTGTTGCCCAAACAATAACCAAGAAAGAAGGGGGATGACTTGATCCATAATTAAAAAAATTTGGAAAATGGTGAAGCAAGAAATTAAAGGAGTAGAGTGAAAAAGGTTGACATAAGGAATTTTTATAGAGCTTCAAGTACCAACGCACCCTAGTCCTCTCCTTAATCACAATTTTTTATTAATCTATCTTCCCTTTGATAACAAATGGAGTTTTAACTAGCTCACTCCCAATTAAGTATTTTTCCAAGGTTAACACTCAACCAAAAATTCCCTTGTATTTTAATGGTCAATACAACAACCAATTCTTTGCAACTTAACTCACATACAAGCCCTTGTTACAAGATTAACCTAAGTGTTTAAGGTTAATACTTGAATCCTTACAATAATTGATGAATAATAATGAGAATCAAACTTGCAAGAGTTTTGATATTTAGAAAGTAATTGCTATTTGTAAATGACCTTTTGGTAGGTTATTTATACTGATCATCCACTAATTAGCTATTACAAATGGTGCTATAGTTCTTTCTAACGTTCTTTTAAAGAGCATTAAATGCTTTCTATAGAGAGGCTTTCTTGGTTGGAAATTTTTTTTGTCCACCAGGTAATGACACATGGCTTCCTCTGATTAATTCATAGCACTAATAGCTAGTTTTAAACAAATTTCCTGATTAGGACTCTATTTTTTTGGTTGGCACATGCCCTTTCCCGTTCGGTCTCCCAGTCATGAAATATTTCTGAAAGTTTGACTTGACACTTGGGTTATTTGAAATCAAGTCTTTCCTAGCCGGGAAGCCTTTCCTGGCTGGGATGGCTTTTCCAATCTGGAAGTTTGAAAGTCAAACTAGCCATTATAACTTTCTGAGCTGATGTGACATGTTCTAGTAGAGGCATCTTCCAATGGTCATGACTTTTTATCCGGTTGTGACTTGCCTATCTTGATCGGGACTTATACATCTTCACCAAAAGGTTGATTTGTTCACTTTATATACTATCAAAATAACACTAGATAAAACTATCAGTAACATTTAATTTAATTGTCAAAAATAAAATAGAGGTCAATCACTCTAAAATCAACAAGGACAACTCGTTCTAATGGATATACTTTAGTAGTTGATTTGTATGTTTGGCCTTAATGCGATGTGCATATATTTCACTATATACTTGGATTAATATATGAATAATGTAGTAGACTATATCTATCTAAAAATTTCTCCACTAGCAGAATCTGTAATGGATATAGATGATATTGAAACAAATATTTTATTTTAAACGGATTCAGAAACAAATATGGCATTTTTTGAGGTTATTCTAGCCGCTGCCATCTCTATGGCATTCAAAAATTAACTTCATAGTGAAGTTCCTAAGGTTTAATAATAATCAAATGATAAGGTAAAAATGCAGTCAACAAATGACAAAAAGTTTAATTCAGCTGTCAGCAAATTTCTTTTATTTGCTATTGTATACTTTTCTTTGATTACTTCTATGATTATATTTAGGCTCTAAAATTAATTTCTTGGGATCAATTCACACAGAATTTTTGCACCAACAGCAATCACTAGAACATATTACACTTTTATACCAAATGCTGAAATTTTATATACATGTGGATTTGAATTATAAGGAAAAAAAAATCGTAGACTTGTCATTGACGAACTCAATTCTCCTCATAGAGAAAATGGATCACTCAGTCACCAATTTTCTTAGCCATCAACACTCAACCCCACCCTTGTAATTGGTTCTTAATGGCATAATTTCAAAATTTTTCATAATTTTTTCAATAAAAGATATATGGGGATTTAAATTCAAAATAAAGATATATATAGATCATTAAACTAAACTTTACTAATAATTTTCAAGTCAATTAATGGAGGACATTTTCAGAAACAAAGTTCATAGATCTCAAAAGATCACACTCCAACTAAAAATTAAGAAATTCCTGGAAGAACTGAGTGTGGGATAGAAAAAATGGATTTAAACTAAACAAAATGAGTAGACATTCATGATTGCATTATCTTACTTGAAAGATTCAAAGAAAAAAAGACTGCATATACACCTTCATGTCCCCACCTATTCATCATTTTCTAATGTATTTGCCCCCTCCACCTACAACTGTCAAAATAAAAATAAAGCCTACTTACCTTCCCCCACATTTTCTCAAGAAACAAACAGAAAACTTTGGAGAGAAATTAATTAACTAGGCCTCCATTTTCATGCTTCTTCAAGAGCTAAATAAGTGTTGCTTTTCCAAAGCATTTTGTTTTTTTTTTTTGGAAAAGAAAAATAAAATAACTATTTCAAACATTAAACTCTAAGCAAATAAACACTAAGCTCAGGAGTTCCGTTGCTATCAGGATTCATGATGTAGAAAGCTTCAGAATCTCTAGACCCAACAATTCTTTCAAACTTAGCTCTCATATACATGACTTGGCCGTCAGCTCTATTCCCTGGCAAAACACCAGCACCCATCGAAATTGGCTCCACAGCTTTGAGAATCTTCCATTCTTTAGCCCCACATTCTCTTCTTGTTGCAAAGCCACACTTTTTCCCATTACAGTAAGTCCTCCACATAGGTTCCTCAAGCAATCTCATAACTTTCTTCTCCTCTTGCTTCTCTTTGTCACAATCCAATGCAATCCTTACCAACCCAGATGCCATTTCTCTAACCAGTCCACTAATTGGAGTAGCAAGCTCTATCAGGAAATCAGGAGCTGAATTGGGTTCCCTCTGGAATGCAAAATGAACATGTCCTCGCCTGTACCCGAAAAGAGTACCGACGACTCGTGGTCCAAGTCCTAATGGCAGGTTAGACCGATTCTTACCAAAGGCTGTAAGAACTGATCGAAGTCTAGCCACTGCAACTGCTGGCATCTTCTTCTTCGGAGTGGGCAGAGCAGCATGGTTTCTTGCATTTTCTTTTTTCCCTTCCACAATGAAGTTAGAAGAGGACATAAAGCTTGGAACTTCATCATTTTCAGTTCCAATCTTTTTGGTCCAGTGGAAGTGTCTCTTAGAGGAGGTTTCATCATGTTGATGAGAGGTTTTAGCCATGACTAATACTTTCAACTTGGGAAAGCAAAAGTTAATCACTAAGGCTTCTTCACCTTATAGTTGGAGAGGAAATTAGGAAATAAAGGTTTTGATTTCTTTACTCATTTGTGGGGCTTGAGTGTTGTTCTTTGTCTATAGGCCTTTGTTGCAGTGGAGCAAGAGAATCCTGACCAAAAAAAAAACATTGATTGTCCCACCAAACTGATTTTGGTATATAAGAGAGAAAGAAAAAGATTTGTGACATTGTGTAGAAACTAGAAAAGAAAGGAATCAAAGGGGACATTAAGATTGTAATTTCACTTTCTAGTGGGGTTGAGAGAGAAGGATTTGCCTTGACTGACGACTCTTTTTGACTTGAATTCATATCAGTAAGTATGCCAAATTACATTGGCAAGAATATATATTTTTGACTTCTAATATTTATATTTATTCTATTACGATTTTGTTGAATGTTTAAATTTATATTTAGTGCCGCATAAACATAATCTGAATGGATAAAATTAAGGGTGAAAAGTTCTGCAGTCTTGCACTTTGTCCAGATACAATTTTTTTTTCTTTTTGTCGAATGCGTATATTTAATTTGATTTTTGGCGCTTTCTTTTTATGAATTCAACTCTTAAAACTCTTTATTTCAATTATATATATATATATATATATATATTTGGAGAAAAAATTCAGCAAAATAAACACAATTTATTTGGAGAAAATTTGTCTTTTTTATGTTTTATTAAATTTTTTGTTTCTCTCCCCTATAACTTGTCTAGGAATCATGTTCCAGCAATGATATGGGATTTTGTCCATGATAATATATTTCGGATTCAAGATATTTTACAATCTCTAATATAAGGTGGTTGTAGTAGGTAAATAAAAGAGAGAGAAAAAAAGCTCCCTTTACTATACACCAATATATTAATCATTGGATGAATATGCATATAATCTGAGCTGTTCATTGATTTGCAATAAAATACTTATAGAAAGAGCTCTTAAAAAGTTGATGTGATATGTTGTCATGTTATATTTTAATTTAAAATAAAAGAAAAGACACTCTCACGTGCATGAGAGTGGTTTACATGCGGACTCAATAATGAATTTTGTTTATTGAACTCCTATATATTACTTATTAATATTTAACTTAATTAATTTAATAAGTAATAAAATCAATAAAATAAAACATTTAAAGATTTTAATATTTTAATAGAAAATATTTAAAATATTATATAAAATAATATAAAATTAAAAATAATTCAAATTAAAATAATATTAATATTAATTTTATATTAAAATAAATAAGATAATATAATTCACAAATATATGAAAACTAATATCTTGTTTGGTTGATAGAGATAATAGTAAATATTATTTTTCTAATAATATATGTATGGTGAATTATGGTGATAAATTTATAAATTTATTGATTATAATTTAATTATTCATTGTTTTGAACTTAATTGTTCATTGTTTTAAATTTGATTGTTCATCCCATGTTCATCATATGTTTTAAATTTCATTGTTCATCGTCTTTAACTTTATTGTTTATCATTTTGAACTTAATTGTTTATAGCACGTTCATCACTTATAAATTTAAAAGTTTATATTTTCATAGTTCATTCGTTAAACTTAATTGTTCATTATTTTGAACTTGATTGTTCATCGTCTTGAATATGATTGTTCATCATCTAGAACTTGATTGTACATCACATATTTATCATTTATAGATTCAATGTTTATATTTTAATGGTTCATGTAATATCCCACCATATATTCAAAGAATAATCCCTAGCTATATAGAGAAGTATTACGATGCATGAGAATGAAAACCTGCTTTTTTAAAAATAACTTTGCACTATGACTATGAAAACTTATCAAAATATATAAAGAAATTAAAAGATGCAAATATCTCAAATCTCCAAAGATATAACAAGAGTTAAGGCTCACACATGCCAAAATGTTTACAAAAAAACCATCAAAATATACAGCTTTATATGACTATAAGCTTGTACAAAAACTGCTCCTAACCCAACAAAATAAACAAAAAAACGTATAATTGTATTACCGACCTCAACAAACCTTCGACTCTTCCCTTGAGCTTCTTCTACTTGTCAGCAAAAAGAAATCTACTATCTCCAATCTGCATAGGAGAAATAACATCCACATGTTAAGCATAACATGCTTAGCGATACATAATAATATAAAGGTTTAACTAGTATATATATATATATATATATATATATATATATATATATATATATATATGCATGTGATTCAACTCAAACAGTATATCATAACTCATTATATCGATAAGAGCACTCAAAAATCACATGCATAGCATAACACTTTATATCATCACATATAAATCTTATTTAAGTATTATCTTAATACTTACCATTTCCATGAATGCCATGATTAATACCCTTACGCTCTAAACTAGAATAAAATGGACATGGAAAACACTGTCTACTCTAAACCTCTTAGGAACTCCTCCTTATAAAGATACATCTCAAGTCTCTAAGGGTGTCATTCCAAGCATAACCCCTTGATGCATGGGTTTCGTTCCCATGATGACTACTCAAGACCAAAATACGGTACCAAGGTTCCCTCAATAGCATATCATTTATCCTAGTTCTAGTCCTAGTTAGAATTAATGGGTTTTGAGCATGTATCACATACATATTACGCAGTGGAAAATAAAAATTTTCAAAATCCTAATCAAAGGATTCTACTTGTGCCAATTAAAACTAATTTAACAAAGTAAAATTCAGAAATTATACCTTTATAATTTCTTGATTTTTCTTCAACTTCTCACCTTGTTGGGTTGTAGCAAACCATAACAATCTAATCTCGGATTGTCTCTAACAATATCCACGCGAAGAAGAAAGAATAAAACTACTAGGGAGATGGCTTGAACATACCTCAAAGTGCTAGCAATAAGAATGTTTCTTTGAGAAGAAATATTAAACTCTTTAATTTTTCTTGTTGTCTCCAAAAATTTTTTTTCTCCCAAAAATTTTTTCTTGTCTTTTTTATGTCTTTTGGGGTCTTTTAAATCCAAAAAAAATCATAAAAGTAGATTCAAATTCAAGAGTGGAGAAATGGGAGGTTATGAATAGTAATGTGGTTTAATGGCCATTTAGGCCATTTAAATGCCATATGCGGGCAGCTGTGTGCTAGTGCGCATAGCAGCCCTCCTAGGCCTGCTAAGCAGGTCTAGCTGGCCTGCCTGGCAAGCCAATCGGCAGGCCTGCCAGGCCAGTGGACCCATCAATCTCTCTGAGCAATTTTTTCCCACAATCTTATCGCGAACCGACTCGAAATAATTCTCTCATCTTTTGGATCCCATCCAAAGACATTTTACTCATTCTTTATATCTCCAAAGTGTGTGACCCATTAGGTTCCTGGTTATGTTGGCCACTTAAATTATCAAATAATTTAAGCAAGTCATGAGCGGTATCTAGCAATACATTATGATCCTTAATTGACCGGAAAGTCAGTGATTTGACTATGAACCTTTCCATAGACAATAATATGTGCAACTCATCCTTTCACCATTCTATACCCCACTCGGATCAGAGCATGGACTATGTGTCAGCTCCCGCTAGATTGACTACGTCACACCTAGCCCAAGTGATTTTAGATCTTGTCACTGAGACTCATTACTCAATTAGACATATCACTGAAGACCATCTTCATGACAGTTCCACTCTGGTCAGAGATCTCTGAGTAATGATCCCAACAAGAGGCCATGGGTAAACTCTCCCTCTATCAGGAGTGGTGAATCCTCTGTTGGCTATGTAATTACCTTTGAATACTTCAAGCGGTACCCAATCACCACCCTATGAGTGACCTCCATGAGGCAATAAGGAATGGAGTCAAAGCACAAAATCAGTATGCAAGATATCTTTGAGTACCTCAAGTTTAAGGATACATGCACAATTGCTATGATGAGACTATAATTGACATTTGAATAGTTAATCCATATGATTGTCTCATAGCAGGTCATCCAATGTGTTTGACTACTCTTAGCAAGCATCTACATGTTAACTTTGAAAGGAGTATAACATGTGCTAGTCTATCCAGATCAACAATGTCCCATCTTATTGATCCTATGACTAGGGATAATTTAGAAACTAACATAATTACACATGATAAGAATCTCATTATCATGATCCCATCATGATTTCCTTCATGCTATGTTTCATGTCATGGACTTTCATTAATCAGTTTAAGATCTTTATTAATTCATATGCAAATGAATACTAATATAATGAAAGAATGCCTTTATGAATGTGTACAATAAGTGCCTGAGGCGATTGCCTTTTAGGCACATCTCTAACAAGAATAAATTGGGCAACCATCTTCCTCACAACTTTCCTTTTTATACATCATATAAGCTCATCACTTGAATTATAATAGAACATCATCTCATGATTTAAGACACAATTTCATTACAAGAATTTATGTCAAATGTCTCATTTCTTCTCAACATAACTCAATAAATAAGTATCATGGCATAACTCAATGTATATCAATTTATGATTTACCCAAGTGGAACCAACCTATAACATATACATTCAACCATAATTTATGCCACATATATAAAGTCAACAATTTAAATTCCTATTATCACAATTCATTTCACAATATCTTCCATAACTACATTCAAGCCAATACTTAATCAAACTGATTATACTATCATTCAACCAATAACCTCAAGTCATTAATAAACCATCCATTATTTAAATTTCTCAAAGCATACACGTCTATCCAAACATGCCATAGATCATGCTTCTTTTTAAGTATTCAACAATAATTAACACAATTAACTCATGTAACAAAAAATATTAAACGTCCAATTAAACCCAAATATGATTATGTAAAAACCTCAATAGAGCCAATCCAAATTCAGGCTTTGGAGCTTGCCTCTTTCCTTTGGGGGTTGTCTCCACCTTCAAGATCACCTCCTAAGAGCAATATAGCCATATATCAACACACAATATCACATAAAAGCTTGAAAAACATAAAACCCAACCCACAACTCCTCAAGCTAAATCTTTTGTAACTCAAATCTATCTAGAACCACAGTATCTAACTAAATCTACCCTTAAGAAGAGTTTTTCTCAAGAAAATCCAAGTTTCCATCTCAATCATATTGATCTACAAATGGGTCATTACCCATTTTGAATAACTAACAATAAATCAGCAAAAGATGTGATTAGGAGATAGAAAGGTGAGTTTTCTTACCCTTAGAAGATTAATAAGAAAAATCGAAGGATTAAGCCTAGGTTAGCAGTATTCATAGTAGGCAGTAAGGGGAGGCCAAAACCCTCCATCTCCCACCTCATTTTAAGTTCGTTCAAGGTGAGGAAGGTAAGGTGGTGATGCCACTAGCACATGAGGGAGTTCTAGCAAGTGCGTTTACAACTCCATTTTCAGGTCTGTTCATATACACATCTTAATTCGATGTGTTTGCATGTGTTTGATATTTTGACACGTTAAATGAATGAATTAAGTGATGGTTCAATGAAATTCTTATAATATACCTTGTTAGTGAGCTATAAAATCATGTTTAATGTTTAGTATGAGATTCCATGACAAAAAGGTATTGTAATCAAATGGGATGGTAAGTTCTAAGTATAACATGAGTTATGGCATGAGTTTAATGGCATGTATTATGGTATTGACTATCTTTTGTATCACCAAAGTAAGTTAAGTAATTGAATAACATTATATGTATATTGACATATGGCTTATAAATTGTAGATTATGAGTATGTGTGCAAGTATGACTAAATGGCATGATAGGTATATTGACTTATAGCTTATAAGTTATGATTTATAACCAAGTATGCAAGGATGATGAATATTATGAAATAGAAATAGTAAGATTATAATGACATGTTAATAAGAAAATGAAATTTTGGTTAAATAACTCTTATGCTATGAAGTTGATTATGCCATGTGTTGAATGAGCTTTGATAGTTGAAAGGCATGTTTAGCATGTTAAATTGGAGTGCTTTTAGATTGGATGGCACCTGGATCACCATAGAACCCTTGTGTGTGATTTTGAGATGGATATAGGTTGCTTAAAGATGAATTATGAATTGCAAATATAGAGTCACGTCTATGACTTAAGCTCTAGAATGAAACAAAAAGATTTATCATTGGGATCACCACTAGAGTCACCGCTAGGAGGACAGTCATGGACGTGACACCTAGTGACATAACCATGACTGCAGTAACATGCTGAAATATGTTTTTAAATATTTTCATATGCCATGCCATGTATGTATACATTACTTACCATGCTGGATAAACATAAATGACATGTAATACCCATGAAATTTAATTGTTATGGACATAGGAGAACCCATGGTAAGAAAGAAGGTATAGGAATCATACCAAGTTATATTATGTAAGCATATGGAATATGCTATGAGAATAGAAAATTATGAATATTATCCAGAATAGCCAAACAAATACAAATTAGACTCTAAATGCCCAGATACTCGTACTAGACTAGGTATAGGATAGATGGTATGCCATTCAAGGTTGTTTATGGTGTCGTAGGTATTGTTTTTGGATATTATTTTATAGGCAAGGAGGCCCAAGCTCATGAGAGCACCCTTGACCCATGAGCAAGGTGGTCCAAGCTCATGAGAGCATCCTTATCCCTCTTACTAGGAATAATTATTTCTTTATCAAGTTGACCCAAGCTCAGGGAGCGCACTTGACTTATTAACTCATGTGAGCTCACTTAATGGATAGGGTGGCTCAAGCTCTGACAGAGCACTCCTATTCATGACCCATATCTGAATAGTCAAAGTATGGAGTATTGGGCGATTAACTAAAAGATATTATGATCTATGAATCACAGTTGACATGCATGATGAAATAATTATTTATGATGATTGAAATCTTGTGGTTTAATAAGATGCAGATGACTTCTGTTACCAGGTATGCTTATGTTAAGAATATTAACACTTGCCATATGGTATATATGCGAGAATTAATGGAGTTGAATTCTAGCATGAGAACATGATCAATTTTAAGATATTATATGTTTATGAGGCCATGATTTGTGTGATATAATTATTATATTTTTGTGTACCACTAAGCTTTCAGTAGCTTAGCGTGTGGGTTTCCTACATGCAAGTTTTGGAGCTACAAAGGAGATTGATACATGAAGAGCCTGAGATTTTGTCAGAGCAAATCATTTGTGACCTTAGGGTCAGTATCATGTATTATTTTATCATTATTCATTTGTTACTCATATTTGGGTAGTTTTGAATATGTAATAAAGGAATTTATGGATTTAATTTCTTTCAGTATTGGATTATTTAATAAAGATTTGTTTTGGGCATGTTTTTCCCTAGAACAACTTTTAATCATTACTATGATTACAATATGATGGATTTAAGATAAGGTGATAAATAGGTTTTATATTGTTGCATGATAAGACGGTTTAAAACAATTATTGTATGAAAAGTTTTTATTCAGACACAGTTTAAAAAGTTTATTAAGTCACAATTGAGTAGCACATTCCTCTATAGTAGTGATTAGTTTAGTATATGAGAGGGTGTTACATGCTGCATTTTATGCTAATAATTATTACAAATTATGGTCAACCATATATATATATATATTCTATTTTTTTAATCAAATATGTCTTGAAAATCTATATATATTCAACTCATGCATTTGATGCTCCTTCACAACTATAAAGGCTCTGTCAATTGTGAAAGCATTTTTATGAGTATATTTAGAAGTTAAAAAATCAACATATACTATATTCATGATATTTAAGTTATATGTTTACCTTTTACATATATTATATTCATGATATGTAATTTATATGTTTATTTTTTAGTATGAAATATTTTCCTTTAATGTAATAATTTACAGTATAAATGTAATATATGGTTAGTATGTTTGCAGTATGTATTTTGTGAGATATATATTAAATAAATGTTAGGTACATAAACAATATATCACATATAATTTAGATATAAATTCATATAACTCACATATAATGTTTCAATACTCATATAAGATATTGTACTAAATACACTTAAGATATAATGCATCGAATATGGAATTAATTTATAAATAATAGAATTTTTTTATTATGCAACCAATTGATTTCTCACTTCATTTACAACATATAATATGCATATGATCTACTGATAAAATTTATGTAATCAATAATATTTCATATATAATGCAGTAATTATATGCTTAAAATACAGAAGAGAGTTATTATCTACAAAAAATACATCAAAGGGTTATTACCAATAAGATTTGTAACACCTTATACCTATGGATATCACTTATACTTATATCATGTTGTCGTATATAGCATAGAATAGGACATAGTCCTGTTTATAATGAGGGATAATTTTTTTTTTTGAATCATATAACATCACTTTGCAACATTTGACAGCTCAGCTAAGCATCACATCCTGATTATAAACCTAATATATCACATATGTTAACAATTCAGA